>DWDT01000415.1:0-21425 GCA_018245595.1 Microceris scylla
CTCCCACGTTTCACCAGTTGCGTTTAAGTTCCATGGAATAGGTGGTGAGCCTATTGCCATACGCCGGGCACAGTTTCTTACTCCAAGTCACTACTAGAAATTCTATAATGTATTAAAAAATTCCGTCAGACAATACCGATATCTAATATCATTGCCCAAGGAATTTCAACCTTCGTTGCGGTGAGCTGCGTAATAATCAGTGACGGAATAGTCTGTAAACTCACCCAGACTCGCTTTGAATAAATGTTTTAGCAATTGAATATCTTCAACAATAAAATTTGAATACAACTATGGAACTGTCAAACTTCATTCGTGTTCATGAATAGGACAAACTAAATTTCACGAGACGGGATTGTTACAACATTATTATAAGTTTTATTCTTCTGTGAATTGTTCCACGGTTGGTGTCAACCGAAATTTAATATTGTGTCATTTGTTTAGTGATAACTTCATCACCAACGACATTGATAACTTTGAAAGGATAATTATATTGTGAAAATTTTCTTGTATACTACGACTAGATGCTTAGTATTGTTATTATAATAAGCAAAATATTATACGTGTACAAAAGAAAACTTTCGGGTTGTTACTTAAACCGAATTTTATTTAATAAATGGGAAATACAAATTACTACTTAGTGAATAAAATCAAAAAGAATTTTATCAGTTTTTTTCACATCACAGATTTTCATTTATTTTTATTTCAACTAGTCTCCATACACCACCCACATTTTCCTTTGTCTAGTTGGTTGATCTGCTTTTACGGTTGTAAGCGAAAGAAAACCCTGCATACGAGTATATTCCTGATATCGACCTCTTATAGCTCTCGGATATGGTGCTTCAAGCCCAAAAGTGTTATGAGAACGAGAACTGCTCTCTTGCAGACCAAAAAATCTTTCAAAATTGTACAAAAAATGTCGTCCTAAAACGGTTTAGCTTTAATTCCATTATTAGAATGCGACATACCATTCTACGTCTCGCAAAATACAAAAGAATATCATTTCCCGCCAAAAGCTGCTGTTAATAATAAGAGGCATGACATATTTTTTTAAGTAAAACATTTTCCGAATTCGTATGAGTGGCCAGTAGTGAAGAATTTAATATGTCATGGATAATATTATTAGGTTTAATAGGTAGGTTATTAAGTATTATTATGATTAGGTTGCACAAGTGTATGGGAGTGAACACGCGTGTGTGCGTATGGTGTACGAGTATGTATGTCCATATGTATGTGTACGAGTATGAATGTGTTTTATTATGTAATTATAAAGATATGCTGATGAGTAGTCTGTCTCGTAGGCCGGTGGTTACAAATTATGAATTTGAACTGCTTAAGCCAATGTAATTTCCATAATCTTGATACATGTGAAAAATGTAAGTGGCCGTTTAAAACCAAATCATAAACTCAGTAAGACGGTTACGAAACACGATAATAATTAGCGTAATGCAGCGTGTTGTCATGGTTGGTGACAAATGATTTGATCATTTGTGCCACCGACACGCGACGCCCACTGCTATCATGAATATACCACGATTTATCCGATTTCTAGTACCGTGCACATTTTTATAAAATATCCTGGTAAATTGTATCGTGTTTTAAAAAAATAATATTTGCTACAGGTCATGTTAGCGTCACTGTGCACGAAGAGAAGAGCTATGCCATATTCAGCTTTAGATAGGGTTCAGGATATAATGCCAGGTCAGTCAGATCGTGAGCTTCAATAAAGAATAACGTTGTCTCTTGAACCGCCCAACAGCGCCTTTAGTCTGGGTTCACGCTCAAACTAAAGAATACCAATGTCCGCTAGATTAAAGGAAAGATAACAGAATTCTTAACTTTCATGTAAACGAACAATTAATGGAAATTGAAACAAACATTAAATGCTCTCAATGTTTCTTAAAATGAAGTAATTTCCTCGCGCCGACCGCTCATTGTGAAGATAACTATGCGGACGTCCGTACAATTGATCATAAGAAATTCTTCTGTTAATTTAAGTGGCGCGGTTTGGTAGACTCATTTCCTGCTTTTCACATTAAGGTAATTTGTTTATTTCTTCTTTATTTTCTTTATTGTTAGCGATTCATTTTATTATTAAAAATAATTACACTGAAGTGACTTGAGGAGCTTAATCTCTGGGACGGCGGTTTCGAAAATATTTTGTTACTTGAAACAATGACGACAAGTCCCCGTATGTCTCATACAGGTAATAAGTTGTAAGATTATTGGTAGTAAAACTTTAGACACCGCTACATCTAAATCTGCTTCAAGAATCCGACTTATTTCAACCTATACGGATATATTAACATATTTTACATGTACGGACGTCATGTAAATACAAATAAGCAGTCAAAACTAACTCCTGAAACTACAAGGGTTTAGGTATTAATTTAAATCTCATTATAAAATTCTAACGGGAGATTCACATCCAACAGTAGAATGGTAAAAAGGTTGATGATGTTGAATCTCCATTTCCTTAAGCTCCCAAGAGATTCGAATAATTAAAAACTTTATTTTCGGTAAACTACATGTTGAGGATAATTGTGACTTTTATTCTCTCAATCGCGACGCCACATTTCAAAACTGTTTCTAAAACGAATTGCAGAGATTTCTATATAAAAAGGAAAGCATTTTTCGCAAGACCCGTATTTTCAAAATGAAACATTCGCATCTTACACGTTTCCAAACGTGATACACGTCGGCACGTGCTCAATCGATCAGCTGAGAGGGCTTGAATAAGTTGCACTACGAGCCGCGATCCGCTCTACATGGCCTGGACGTTTCCTTCAAACGCTATATTTATTCTCTGAGCGAACGCTATAAAAGATTCTCTAGTTAGATTCACGTTCGCAACACGTACATGAACGAAGTAGTTTTTCCGAGCATGTATTTTATAGGTACACTTTGCATATCAACGACAACGAGTATTCAGTTACTTTTAACGTTGAACTACCTATTAATAACTAAATTTAACGAGCGTTTCTGTGAAACAGAAGCAGTTAAATTAGTCATTATTGTAAATTTTGCTTTTAAAAATCCACTTAAAACCACGACACCCTCTCCTTTTTAACGACTTAACGAAACACTCTTCTGAATTGCGGCCAAAAGGAATCTTAGGGACCTCATTGAGGCTTTCTTCTCTTCAAAAATAGGAATCTAATAGTAAAAAGCAACGTAAATTGTGAGGAAAAAGTATTTCGGCAAAGTAAAAAATATAAATATATCAAATAAATTTATAAATACCTTCAAATTACGCTCGTAGTACATCATGTACATCTGACCATAACGGCTCAATAAATCCTAAACAGCACCAAGAATTTTCAACGAGCTTCTATCCGAGCAATACAGAGGAATGTACAATGAAACGATCCGAGCATTCGTAACACATTAGTTTACGTACGTGCTTCATCGATCAACTCCATACTACATGTAAAATCGTACAATCTAGTTCATGCTTTTTATATAAGCATTATTTATACAAAGTGGTTGGCAGCCATTGGATACACAGGCCTATCTATGACCAGCAGCTGGCTGAAGTAGGCTGATGATGATAATGGTGGATGTTCATTATACGAGGTTCTTGACAATTGTCTATTATTTCATGAATATCATTACTTTTAAAGACACCTAACGCTTACGAGTGTATAGACTAACTATGTATAATTATCATAATGTTGTGTAAGCCTATAATTTAAGTATACGAATATAATGTTTAGTAACTCCTTTTATTACAACCAAAAAAGATTGTGTATCTAATTGGTGAACCGTTTCAAATAAGTAAATTAATGTTACTGTGTGCATTTACACCGCTCTCTTTCAATAGTAACAAGCATTCAGTTTTTGTCCTTTTTAAAATACGATTTGGCTTGAACTTTCAGATTAATAGAAAATCCAATCTGCAGTAATTTCAGGCTAATCTGGCTTATTCCACTCGGGATTAATAACAACGTAATATAAATCTTTTAAAATGGCTGCACTAAGGGCTTTGTTGAACTTCATTACAAAAAAAATGCATGCATGTTTATACGTTTGCAACTACATATATGTAGATGTTTCACAAATGATCTATTGCAATATAAAGGCAAACATCAATTAAGATTTTTTTCCTCTTTTTTTATTATCATAATCACGTCCAATAAATACATCCATTTAATGCTAAGCCAAGGCTGACATCTCACGACTGGAACCACTTGTTTTTGGCGAGCGCTGCGATCTGTCTGTGATGATATGTACTCGTATAGTATACTTATCTACGAGTAGCGAGCCATCTACTCAGACACATAGTTACAGCTGTTTTATATTGCTTAAGATAAGTAAATAAATATTCGAATATACCGTTATACATACCAGCATTGTGGAGAATAAAGGTTTGATAGAGGGAGTAATTAAGTATAGAACGGCAAATTTTCAAAACACGACTTATATTATTTATCAACAATTGTATTTAAATTGTAATGATGAGAAAATTAGTATTAACATTATTACTACCTATACCAAATGAATAACAATCAAGAAGTAATGCAGGTATACAAGGGTACAGACATTTGGCAGTCCGTTCTTTCTGCATGCAACATAAGGGCCTCGTAAGGGCTTAAAGATATTATGTATACACATGTGTATGTAATAAAGTGTGGAAAAGAGTATTTTTCGTTAAAACCATTAAGTTGTAAAACATACACTTGGAATTTAGAGGATTTGGACGAGTTATCGTATTGTGGTTCGGCCAGCGTTCGAAGCTTTGCCGTTTCTGAGAAAATCTGTGCCCTGTCGATTATTACGTCATTATTTATTTGGGTCACCGTTCAAGACATCCTTATCCCTAATATATAACCCTATTTATGGGTAAGGATAGGAATGGGTATGTTATGACAACCCCACTTTATTTTTAGTGACACACGAGTGTGTGCAGGTCTTATTTCTGTAATTCAAAAAAATACCTATTTTCCTTATTTTTAACATGTCACTGATGGCAGACACTTTTTCAACTTTCTTTAGTCAAAACTTTAATACGTCTAATCTGAAGATCCGCAAATATTTAGATAGCGTAAAAACAGAAAATAAACTTTCTATTTCTTGCACAGGAATACGGAGTAAAGGGTTCCAACCATCATCTCAGGAGCCCAAGCGAACTTCACCTGCACGCGGTGCACCCTACTATAACAGACGAGGCTCTGGCGACCGGCTGATTATGATATAGGGTAGCCTAAATAGGCACGGCTAAATGCGCTGGCCGCCGACGGTCAGCAGCGCCTTAAGTGGGAAAGGTTGTGCCCTGCGATCTCCAACCCTCATGCCCAGTGTGGAGATTACGGGCATAAACCCCCTTTTGAGGGAGCTCTATGTACAGCAGTGGACTGAGATAGGCTGATGATGATGACAGGAATACGAGCAGTCGGAAATGAAGCTTAAGTATTAAGAACAGTAACAATAACAATATCACCGTATAACATCCTTTTAAAATATTTTTCCTGAAGCATTTTTCATTCTCAATCATTTAGTACATCGTAATTTTCTTTTGAAGATGTTTGAAAAATAATATAATCTACCCACTTTCTAAATTTTCTGAGTGTAGATCAACTTTTCGTGGAAATTTTTCACAAGTGGGTTAGTAATTCGGTGATTTGGCGCGAAGCCAAGATGTATTGAGTGCTAATTTATTGCAACATTAAGTGACGGTCGTTCGAGCGTGCTATCGGACGTTATGTTAATAGTACTGGCGTTGCATATAATATCAGTGTACATAGCGCACCTTATATATTTTCTATGTAAAATAATATAATTCATAATTAGCCAACACACACTTCACCACCATATCAAACCTGGTAGAAGTTAAAAGAGGTTTAACCTTCCTTCTATAAGAGTTCAACAATGTAACAATAAGAAGGTAACAATAATTCTAAATCGTTCATCATCAGCTTGTTTTAGTCCACTACCGGACATAGGGCTTGGGCTTTACCCATTTTCCCTATGCTGGATATGTGGGTTGCAGAGCACAGCATCCGCACTGCTTCCCGTCGGCGACCAGGGCATGGATCAACCGATCGCCAGAGATGATGAAATATTCATTTATTTAATGTGTCATAATGACACATTAAATAAATGAAATTGAAATAATGCCGCAGGAATTTGTGGAAATAACATGCAGCACGTCTCTTGAACACATTATTTTTTTGCTTTTAGATGAGATACCTCTGAAATATAAAATTATTTTTTATTACATCAATTTTATTCCACCAAGTTACTAAGTATTATACAAAAATAACACAAGTATTTTACAACTTGTTGGTGTGCCTAAGATGAAACATTATCTTGATCGCCAGCCCGCGGCATAACGCCGTGCCCAGGATAAAATAACACAATTACCGCTTTGAAACTTTATAAAAAGTTTCATTCTCGGAAACATGGTGAAAAAATCCCGCTCCGACTTATTATAGTATATTCTGATACTATGACGTATTCGAAGTCACCGAGCTCTGTAGCGAACAGGAAGGCAACAAATTATAAACTTTCCACGCTTGTTTCACAAAACTTTCCATGTATACTGATGATGGAACTTTTAATAATATTCTATGAAAAATATCACTACAGTTTATACATTTTTTGAATATCATTAAATATTCTGTCAATATAACAATTCTGTTCCACTATAGTATGTAACCACTAGATACATATTATCTTCTCCCGAATCCACAACCATCTCCGTGATCTTTATATATACATATATATACATGACTACGTTATGATCTTTACTTACCATAGTTGTACAGAACCCAATTGTCTTGGAATGTATAAATGTTACTAGAATCCGGTCGCTCTATGTCCATTCAGCATTCTCACACAAGCTAGTTACGAGCATCTCGTTAAGGATCCCACAATTTGTAAGGTAGTCATTTGTCGGACATCTTTATTCTGCCGCTCCTTAGAAAATGGTCCGAAACTGATTTGATCAATAGCAAAGTTTTAGCAATCGTCTAGAAATGATCCACTTCCACTGAGGCCGTCATTTTATCCGTGTCAGGTGCTTTCTGGTTGTCTATAAGATTCACGAGGTCGATCCTCTTAGATCTTAGATGACAAGCAATTAACAATAATATGGAATAATTAATAAACCATTCATTTTACCATCGTTTTAGCGAAACAATGCCTGAGTTACTGGTATGTCTCAGTTTCAGGACTGTGTGAGATTTTTATTGTGTATGTATTCTACTTAAGATCACCAGTTCACACGTTAAAGGAATAACCACATCTTTATAATTGATATCGAACAGGGAGTCAGTAACCTATACAAAATGGACTAAAATAAACTGACATATTATTTTTATTACATCGCCACACCAAGTCACTTACGGGGTAGGCACTGAGCACCGAGTGCCAAATATCTCTACATTCTCATTAAACACACGCTGGTTTCGACATGTTCTAATATTTCATCTATACTAAAAATACTAAATACTGAAATTATCTGACATAAACATGTACTTTGACATGAACGTTAATATTTGAGCTGCGTATGAATCGACCAGTACAATTTCGAAAACACAAAACACCATATCACCACTGAGCTGATAACGCTTCGCATATAATTGTAGCGAAAACAAATACTCATAAACGCGTATTCTAGTGCATAATGCAGACATTTAGTCAGTTTGCACAGCGCTTATGGAGATAAGCAAAGTCGCTTGGTAAAACACACCGCTAGTTTCCGCGTGCGCAGTTACATCATTGTTATGCTTTATTTAAATACATTAATGCCCATCATAAATCATCTGAAATACCTACGCATCATATACTGAAAGTGATCTAATTACTGTAGTGTTAGCGACGTATAAAGTTCAGAATTCGTCGGCCGGGCGCTCCGCTCCGTACGAACACGCTACCGAAATGCCAACATTAATAACGCTGACGAATAATTAACTGTAATATTACAAAGTTATACAGTATGAACTTAATTACACGCAGACGGCAACGGTAATGTAATATCCGAAAGGTCAATAGAGCTACTTCTGTAAAATAAAAGTAATAGCCCATATATAATATTATCTAGCTACATATAGATCTTCTCCCGAAAAAATTTGTTTATATTCATTTTCATCAACTTTTGGAAGTCTACTACTGGACATATGCCTCTAAAATTCGGAGCTTCTCCACCTTATCCTGGGCTTTCCGAACCCAGCTGTACGCCAGTCCTTTTTACAACGATAGAGGAGCTGATCGGCGAACAATCTATGCTCCGTCCACTGGATGACCTTGAGATATAATATGATTATATTCTGCATGATCCAACACATAAGTGTTATTTCTGAGAGACCAATTATATACGTACTGTAATAACCGTGCTAACGACGTCGTGTAGTGCCATGTGTTGTCAAGTACCACATTTTATTACTATGGGAATATTAAAAAATACATTAAACGTTATTGTCAAAACTGTTGTACATGAATTTCTTGACTAAAATGGCTCAACCTGTATATAATTCGCATTCCATCGTCATGCTCAGCCTGTCTATATCCATTGTCAGACATAGACCTCCCCTGAGACCTTATTCCAAATAATTTTTAAGGCGTACGAAACCTTCCACGCCACATATGGTCAGCGTGGTAGATTATGACTTCATTATTATGATTATCAGAGATGTATTTGCAACTATAGAACGATATAACAATATGAGGGTTGACAATTATGTATAAATATAAAATATTAACTCGTTTCATAGTAAAGAGATACATAAAATATTAATAACGAACACCAACTATAGATCATCCCTAGTTGCAGTTGCCAGTAGCCCAAATCCCGACTGTGAAATGTTAAAAGCGGTGCATTAGTACGAATAAATGACCCAAATAGTTGTGGTAATGTTTCGTTTCCATTTTCACGTTCAATTTGAGAGGATGAATGCCAAATCTCACTGAGAGAAATCAGGTTTATCTATGTATTTAGGTACACACATATAGCTTAATGCGTTGTTCTTTTATAACACATAACTTTGGACTAGCCCGTTACTCCACCAGTTACTGAACCTTACTGCTAAGCTCAAGGTTGTAGGTTCAACTCCCATCCAGGACGAATATGTATTTATGACTTTATGTGATGGGCACGATTGCTTGTTCTGGAGCTACGTAGGTTTACGATATCGCCCCCACGTCTATTTCTATCCAGAAATAGAAATACTGTGTTCCTTTTTCTAGATTTGTTTGCCATTAAATTATTTCCTTGGATATATATACCACGCATTTAATTTTTAAGCATGTTAACGACATTCCCTTTTTTATTGTATGACAGGTTAGCGTCTCATTTCGGTCTTCATTATTGGAAAGAGACTTAGCGTCCCAAATGGGCCACGAATATCTAGGAATCCTTTATTCGCCCTTCGTTTGTAGAATTAAAACATATATGTCGGGTTGCATAGTTACGGGTATAGAAGGTATTGCTCAAAAAAACATGTCTTGCAAAAAACATACGACAATCGAATTTAGTTTTCTTGTCGTACAATCACACACTTTTCTCTTGGATTATTGTAAAATATATAAACATCACGTGAGGTCTCTAACTTTGTAACCAGAGGGCAACGAACGCCAAATGTCTTTATCCTTGCAGACCTGATGTACTTCTCCTTTCATGAACCTCTTATCATTATTGTAAAGTATTCTACTTTTATATGTATTACACAGGATCTCCACGAGATTATTATTGTTAGACCAAGTGAAGCTTGGTTACAAATCTGGGCCGAGCGTTCCGAATGTTCCAGACTCGCACACATTTAGACGCACATCTATCATGTTCCAGTCAAACTTCTCATATATTTTTCACACATCACCATTATTGATAGACACGGTTTGATATCTTCTTATACAACTATTCGCAGTGCAAAAGACTCGACACTAAAAATAGACAAGTGAAATCATTTCTCAATCTCGATTCGACAAAATCTCTCTACGCAACTAATGTTATTTGTTTTCGTTCCCCGTTTTTTGTACCAGCATCGTTCCAAAATTATTCGGGTTTAATATCTCTCGCGTCCATATTTTTCTCCATAATTTAGGTGACCGGCCTTCACATTGAACGAGAGTCAATGTCGCTGACGAACGCCACAAATATGTAGGTAGTGACACCTACACACAAATTTTATATATCAATGGACTTCATATAACGTTTCAATATTCGTTGTACTACTCTATATAATTACCTAGAGCGGTAATTTTGCAATTTCTGTGAAATACAGGTCTCCGGCAAATCCAGGCAGCCTGGAATACACTCGTACGTGCTACTTCAGGTCGTATGGCAGCAATAGGTGTCATCATCATCACAGGCTTTAAGTCGATTTTAAGGCCTTTCATGAGGCTTAACGATTGTTACCTAGTGATAACGACTAGAATCAACAGCTTAACATGTTCCCGAAGTACACGGAGATTATAATGAAAATTTTGAAGCAATGGCCATCAATTCAAGGACCGACGGCTCAAAACGTTGCTTAACTGTTAGGTGGCTTATAATTTGCAAACGCGTCAGAACTAAGTATTTACCTAATACATAATGTCGTCTAAGCTCTAACTTTTTCCAATCTATTTAATTATGTTCTATTTACTGTACCTATAGTAGACAATTTAACAAAAACAACGTATGAAAACTGTAAATTGGAAAAAGTCAGATTCCTTTCACCTATAACAATAACATTCGTGAAACAAGTTATGCAGCGATTGTCATTTTCTGAAATCGAAAACAATATAGTGAATCAATTTAATTTAGATGAACAATAGCAACAAACCTCTCAACGTCACGGTTTATCTATTGCATAGCAAAGTAATATCATAACCTACATTCAATAATTCAAACTGTCCGAAACATATGACAAATGCGATACTCCAAATGGAACGGTAGTCGATTTTAATGTGAATGAACTTTTGACTTATCGTTGGAAAAGTAGTTACGCAAGCGGAGTCGCTATCATTGCCCGAATATTCCCCACATATTTCAAAAGTATCGGAACTTCTGAAGCAGGCAGCGCTTCAAGCGTTCGCTGGATTATGGCACCAACTTTCAATACTGACGATATGTTACACCTAAGTTGTTTTCAAATATAACTATTTATGTAATCAACAAGTACTTAGTTTAAGATTTATAACTTTTCTCCTCTGTTAACGTTAAATGTTAAAAAATGTAGCGTTATATTGTGAAACTTTAATTTGTTTGATATAAACTATTTCCATCATTACAGCACCAAAGAATAACTGAATATCGCATAATACTAATACTTTCCTAACCCAGTAATAGGTATCAATTAATTATATGAACACTTATCGTAATGTGTTTCTTTGGTTCCAAATATATTAGAAATCGCTTTTAGAAGATAAGGTCACCCATTGTTTATATTAAATGTCGGTATCTGTACCGACATTTAAATAAACATTACTCACAATATTACTCACATACCGTTTGTGCCGCTGTAGGTAGACTACCACGGCAGTCAGACGTGCCTAGGTAGTCCGTGCCTAACCGTGGTCTTACGTACCCTGGTGTATCCGGCATGAGTTCAGAGGATGTTCTCTTGTGGAGGCGGTGTTCGTGAAGTAATTATTTTAATTACAAGGATTAGTAGTAAATCCAGTTAGCATTTCCTTATAGTGCATTTTATCGATCTGTTATCAAAAATGGGTATAATTTTAGGATCAAAGGTGTTAAGTTGTAATCTAATCTGCCACATTAGCCAACACCAAGTTGGCAGATTCGGTACGTTTTTTTGGACGCTCTCCCTTCACGTTATAACACGTTACACTCATTCTAAAAACTCAAATAACTTAGTACCTACATATAGTTGGCGGTATCTGCATTGATTTAAACCCCAGCTAAACAAAGTAAGAGTTGACGTATTAACTATGTAGCTGGTACTCACGGTTTCGTTCCTTATTTTTTTTAGTAAGTTGTTATTTTTTGTACACCTATTGAAATAATACTTACATACTAAAAATTAAGTGAAACTTACCAAAATATATCATTAAAAAATCGCACCCAAATCAGTTAAGCCCTTGACGAGATTATCGTGCACGTAAGCTCATATATTTTTGCTTCGATCTCTTCGATATAAAAAAATTAAATAATAAAATAAACTCTTCGGTAATAATTAATGTTTCATGTTTTAAAGAGTACCTAAATCAAATTGGAGTTATTCAAAATATGGCTATCGTCAACTTTTAACATTAATTTTTCACAAATTACCAAATAAATTACCCTAGCGTAACTATCGAATTCAAATTGGATTTGATTTATTAACCAAAACAGATATTATACTCGTGTAGTAAACACGCGAATAGAATTTGTTATTAAGGGATACGCCTATTGCCGGCAATAAATGTAAATCTTTACTAATATATACGAGATAAAATATTTTGATTAACTGCTTGAGACATTTGAACTATAACTTTTTTTAAATTTCAACTCTTTTCATGGCGTCTTTATACTAAACTGGTAGCAAAGACCGAGCTTTAATGCCTTTTCGTTTTCTGCCAGTCAATCCTGTATAGATAGATATAGTAAACTTTAAAAAAATATTTTTTTCAAGTGTTCATTCATTAACAAAAACCTATCTTTTCATGTATGTTTTAAACACTATTTTAATATTTAAAAATCACCAAACTCAAGTAAATCTAAACAAATTGGCTCCTTTGTAGATAAGTGCTGCTAAACGTTAGAACAAAAACAGCGTATTGAAGAGATTTTTATTTTAACAGTAACATAAAACTGCATGTTGGGTGCACCTTATAAATAACATTTATTTTTATAAAAATAAATCACATTTTAAAAATGGTACAATATAAAAAAATAATATAAATAAGATACGGAAGTGTTAAAACGAAATCAACACGAAGGAGACCGCGGCCGCCTGCATGTCTCTTAAATCTAATACTAGATGGCGCTACTGGTTCCCTGAATCACGCTAACGATTGTACGTCGGCGTTTGTATAAGTACTGGCGATAGAGAATTTTTTATTCACTCACCATGTGTTTAATTACACATTAAATAAGGATTTTTCTAACTTGAAATTATTTTTGCAAAACGATAAGCTATGTTTTAGCATACTTATCGTATTATAAAAAAATGAAATTAATTCTTTGTCCGCTTTTTGTGCTTAAAGAATAAAGATGCTGAAAAGTAAATTCCGGATTAGTTAAATTTATATGCTCTATCGATATAGCCATATTATTATCGCTTCGCTCTGTATTGATAATATGTCGTATCGTAACAGTATCGCAAACTTTTAAATAGATTTTTCGTAGGTACGTAGATACTATAGACGGACCCAAGCAATGTTCGATAATGTTAGGTTTTCATTATCTCCTAAGCTTTGCGTCCAAATAATATCGTATACAAGATAAAGTTTATCGTAATAGAATTTTCTTCATAATATAAAAAAACTTTAGTTCGTAAGAGTTAATAACATATCATGCCTTATAATAATGATCATAAATTCCCTTTTAATTTTCAATAAATGTATGCATTATTGTAGCTTATTAGCGTAGCAAAATGTTTCTAAGTTTAGTAAGCCCGGAGGGCATGGGCAATGACGTGTTATGCTTCTTTTGGCTGTAGGGCTTTTAGGCGCCTCGCATTAGGAAGATACCTGTATGTTTGGCAGGAGATCCCGGTATCCTCCTATTAGCGCGGAGTCCCACATATATATCTAAAGTCTAAAATCCCACATATACATATATCTCCCAGGTTACAGGGTTCTTTTTGAAGGTTTCCCGAACAAACATAAAATCTATTAAAACCCAACATTTCAGTAGAACGAGTAGGTACATTGTGTTTATATAATACTAACCACTACGCCAGGGGGTCTAAATAAAACAATTCGGTAGCGCTTTTTCTTTCGACTTACTTCACAAATATCAATATATACAAAAAGAACTTTTCAAATCTAACCGGTAGTTTTCGAGATCAGCTTCATTATAATATCATTATAATTATAGATAACATTTAATATAAAAAAAAATTACATTGGATCCAATTAAACCTATCTATAAACCATTCGTTCTCTCGTATCCTATAAATAAAACTGTTATGACTATTAAAATAGCTGATGTTAAATTTATTAGCATGTCGATGTATCCAGTCACACATAAAAATTTATTGCTGTGTGTATAGTTTTCGAATAACAATACATAATGTATGAACGCGCGGCGGAGATCAAAAGTGCAAAGATATGGCGCGAGTTTATTTGTGTTTAAACTATTAAAAGCTCGGCAAACTTCGGTGCGTATCTGCGGTAAACAGTGCATTTCAAACGAAACTTCAGACGTACGCACTTATGACTGTACGTTCGGCTTCTATCTTACGCTAGCGCTATAAAATCGTCTATTGTGTTGTCTGTCGTTCGAAGTTCAAGTAGTATTCTTATATATATGTACATATAATAATCTTGTCACGGTGTATGTTCGGGATAAATTTCGAAAAGACTGAACCGATTTTGATCCAATTTTACAATTGTCTGTAATTTGATCCAACTTAAGAGGTCGGACAGTTTTTATTTCATTTATTTACCTTAATATTTGTTATTTCAAATTAAATATTTGATAGGCGACAATAGTTCGTATATATTGGTTAGTACAGGAAAAAACTAATAAATCTAAAATATGAATAGTCATTCTTAAAGTATTAAAAAATATTGGAGGAAAATATTAAATGCTGACGTAACCATCTCATTTAGATCTGTTTTGGTAATAATTCACTATCTTATTAGTTGTGACTATTTACTTGTGACACCACCAAGCACAAACAACTTTAACAACTACAGTCTCTACTCTTGAAAATTTAATTAACTACTTTAGCAAATTTAAGTAACAGTCGAAGTTCAAGTGCCTTCAGGGACTCAGGCTAGCTTACAATCTGTCAAAATGAGTCGACAACGAACCCGTAACTCCATTAATCACCGCTGTAGTAAGTGTGAGGATTAACTCATCTCCAGCGAAGTATGTTGTGGTTCAGGAATTATGAGCATGAATAAATTTTCAGTTTAATTTACTAACTGGATTTTGGTATCGAATTGATTATAGGGAACATAAAAATAATATAACAAAACGTATCACAGAATTCCATTTCAGAATAGTTTCCATTGTTCAACGCACACAAAGACACGACGCGGCAAATGTGACATAAAATCCGTTCAATCAGACCTCGGTCGCACCACGAGTTCAAATATTTGTCGCATCCGCATCGGAATCCGCTGGGCTCTCGATCTTACTTCATTTTCCAGCTTAAAATGTCTCGCTCCGTCTTCATTAAATCTCTTAACAAATACGTAGGTGTTTGTATCTCACGTAGATGTGTTTGCGTCCACGTTTTCTATTTCTGTTTCTGCTTTAAATCTCTTCACTCTTCTATGTATCATATTAATATATAATATATTTATAAAATATAATATATACATAGGTATATAAGTAAGCGTATCATCTTTATAAGCCCGAGTAGTTAATTCTATATAACTCGGAAAGAGTCAAGTTCGTTTTGGATTAATTTGATAAAATTAGTGTTTTTCTTCCTCAAAAATATACTCATAAATTCCAATTTTATTATACTTTATTTATATGTTAACTGCATATGAATACAAAAGGAATAAAAGTTTAAAATAACGTATGTACGTAACTGATAAAAAGGGGAAAATAATCGCAAATAAGATTTTTATTTAAATATTTATAAACCCCCCCAACCAA
The DNA here is from genome assembly GCA_018245595.1 of Microceris scylla. Classification (NCBI taxonomy): domain Eukaryota; kingdom Metazoa; phylum Arthropoda; class Insecta; order Lepidoptera; family Hesperiidae; genus Microceris; species Microceris scylla. The sequence continues at coordinate 15,701 of DWDT01000415.1, forward strand.
AATAAAAAGGCCCCTAAGTTATAACAAGAATTTTGGCATAAAATTTAGACCCTAGTCTTACAAACATGAGCAGGCTTGAACAACGAGAGAAGTACGAACATAAGTAACTTTGTTAAAGAACTCTTCGATAGAGAATTGAATTGGTAACTTATCTGGTCATTTATTATTTATCATACTATTTCCACTCACTAGTCTTCATAATACCGAAACGCAAAACTATATAAGCCGTCCTCTGTATCATAACAATTATAGAAAACATAACGATTAAAAAGCATCCTTAAAACAAGTCAAATGTACCAAGTTACTTGATTGAAATCCAATCGATAGTGTACGAATATTTCGGACTCTTGCATGATAACATAGAGTCGGATCTGTCCGTCCACGATCCCTATGAAATTCATCAAGACATTCACCCGAACCTTCGTACACTTATTTGTGGCTTCCCTTTGAATATCTGTTCGGAGCAAATCATACATCATCCATCACGCCGTTATTAACGCGCCAGGATAGCGAGCATCTGGAAGGAACAAACAATTAATTACCTCGTCATCTCCGTTGCGTGATCTGACCTATTCTCCAGTATCCCACACAACCAGCGTCAAGATATAATATAATGTATGTGTATGTGGAAGAACAACGGCAGGTATGCAAGGATGGACATATTTGGCACTTCGTACTCCCTGCCTGTTCCGTAAGGGACTTGGCGTGAAGATATGTGTGTATATGGAGCGTCATTTCCAGTTCACGGGTCATAGTTAGACACAAATGAAACACTGATACAAAATACATATTTTGTACTGTCGTCAATGTTGTGAGCATGTCGAGATATGTTGGACGTATGAAAAATAAACGAACCAAGAAATAGAATCATAATAATTTTAAGCCTCGTCCCTTTCTATAACGCGCACGTACGTACCCCACGCTCGATAATATCCTTGTACACAGCAGTAATCAGCCCAGCTTCCAGGAAACATGTTCGATTATGTTGTCTGATCGGTGAACCGTCGAAGCGCGAATTTATCATAGTAACTAAAGCTGGCTTTCATTCAGCCGACGTTCAAATCAATTTCAGTATATTTCATTATACCGAGCAGTAGATCGGCGCTTCGCATCGCACAGTAAGACGTCGCTACAAATATGTATTATATTTAATTATTTTTCTTCGTTACATGATCCTTGGATCCGATTAACTTTTGCAGCTCGTTTGTCGTCATGTTTTAATCGGATCTGTGAGCTCATTATTGTTGTGGATATCAAAGAAATATGGTTTAGTAGTCTTCCTTTAGTTAAAACAATATAAATGAAAGATTCGTATACACATACAACAGACACCAATTAACCGATTGTCATTACTTTCAGTTGATTACAAAGTCTACAATTGAATGAACTTAGTCGTAAAGAAATTGAATAAAAATCTCACAAAATGGCATCAACTTATGTCTAACAGAATACTATTGTACCAACAATACAATTAAAGTTCTTTTTTAATATACAATCAAATTAAAAGTGTCCGTCACTAAGACAAATATGACAAAAACAGTAAAGCCATTCGACATTAGGAGTTTGAGCTGACTCATTGTTAGCGGTACGCAGACGCCGCTGATCCACTCTGATGTAATGCACTACAAATAACGCAGCAGATCGTTCTGCTTTCGTAACGTAACAGTTTTAAGAGCAACTGTTTATGAAACGAAGCGCCTGCGACACGCACATGTCTCGCATCAACACACCACCTTTCCACTTCAGCTGCTGGCGGACTGCCAACATAGCATTCTAACACTGTTAAGGCACTGCTCTTTTTCGTTGCTAAATGTTATATTGAAAGTGAATGTCTTTTTGCCATTTTGTAAGTATTTTTTAATGATATTTTGAAAGAAAATGCCTTTGCGTCATTTTTTAAAGTTTTTAAATGATATTATGAAAGGAAATGTTTTTTTTTTTTTCATTTTTTACATAATTTTAATAAGCTCTTTAGCTATAAGTCATATTCAGTCCAATTTGAAACCAACGTATTTAAAAAAACTCGTGCTCTTTTAAAAAATAGAGGTTGCAATGGTAGAGAGATTATAATTAAATCATCACGCAAAGAAATCACGAGACGATACGCAAAAAGCAGACGCAAGTAGAAATGAATAGTAGTACAAGAATTTAACTTCAAACAAAAAGAAGAGACATATTCTGTTATAATCGATACGTAAGAACAAAAACTCCAGGAAAAGTAAAAACACCGTTGAATAGGGCCCTTAAACGTCCCATGTTCCGATGTCCTAATCCCGGGGAGCGAGATGAATGGACCGATACTAGCAATCAATCACACGGTACGAAAATATTTGCCGCTTAATTGCGTTTCGATGCTAACAAATTCATCGCGCATTATGGATCTCTTGATTGATATCCAATACGATGATACATATCCATACAAACAAATATTAGGTGACGTGTCCCTCCAGGTATGTGGAGTTACGATATATGCAAAGTGGCTGACAGCAGTTGGTTTCGACGAGCTAAAGATCGAGCTCAGTGGCGTGCTGTTGGAGAGACCTAAGCCCAGCTGTGGACGGATACAAATAATACATGGATCACTACCTAACATCTTTATCTTTTGTTTTTGAGTGTGCAATAAAGTATATTGTATTGTAATAGTGATTTAGGACGCCTACGTTGATTACAATTAATTGATTGACAAAATAAACACTTCTTGAATAATAACAATTACTTAAAATCACAGTAAGCATTGTGTACTGGAAAAACTATTGACGATATATTTATCTTGTTCTTATTTAAACTTTATTAAGAACATTTAATATACAATACTTACATACAGCTTGATACGTATTTAGGTTATGTAGACTTTAGGTTTTAATAATACATGTCATTCATTTAATTTAATCCTCTGTCTATAAAATCCCTAAAGTATAGCAGTTGTTATTTAAACAACAAGCCTATTTTGACCCAGCAATCATTGTACTCCGTTTCTATTAAGCGAATTGCAAGGATACGTTTTTAAGGGTTGTTTACACCGCTGTTGTTTGGTACAGCACAATGTATTCGCTAAGTCGTGTTGCTTTACTTGTTTGTTTTCATTTGATTATTTATTTTCAATACACATTCGTTAGGTCCAAGTTGTCGCAACGTAACTTGTTTGGATTATTTCTAAAGTCGCTCCGTGTAAAGATTAGTAAACAAGGGGCAGCCATCGCAAGTTATTTTACTATGTTCATTTGTAAAAATGTAAGTAAATATTGAGAAAAAATTGACTTCGTTCACTCTATTGTGCCTCGTTGGTCGATTGGTTGTAAGCGCGACTGCCGATCTGGAGGTCCTGGGTTCAAATCCCGGGTCAGGTACTACCGGATTTTTCTAATTTAGAATTTCTAGTAGTGACTCGGAGTCTGGAATTGTGCCCGGTGTATAGCAATAGCCTCATCACCTATTCCATTGTGGGACTTAAACGTAATTGATGAAACATAGGAGTGTACTACACTCCCCTACCTACCCCTTCGGGGATTACAGGTGTGACGTTAAGTTTACGTTTATTACTGTTATCTTTAATTTAAAGTTAGTATAAACTTTTCACTTGTATTGTTGAGAGCACAGACTGCGCTAACAACGCGACGGTGCAATACAACTCTCAAATTGAAAACGAACATTCCAGAACACAGAGAGGATATTAACATTCGCCTTATTATTATGACGCTATATAATACATTATAAATAAAAAGATATGTATATTTATGTAAAAATGAAGTAGTTACAAGTAATGTAAAAGAAGTTGAGGAATTAAAAAAATCTACTTATAACAAATTATACACAGCAAAACTTTAAAAGAGTTAGCTACACAAAGCAGTAGGTAGTGCAACTTTTCTCGACTGTTGATTAAGAAGAATAGTAAAATTACATTCAGTGAAAAAGAAAATACTTAATAACAAGACGGAAAATAAAACAACAGTTATGAAACACGGATATAGTAAGTCTGCACTTCTGCTGCAAAATTCATTCCAAAAGTTGCAAAATTCATTCGCAATATCCGCTCCGAGTCTCAGAAGCTACGGCGATACGACGTTTGGTAATACGTAAGTGAAACTCCAGTCAATACGCTGCGTATTGTGAAAATGTTATTAAATTCTCAAATTGAAAAGCGAAGTATTCTGTGTAGGAGCCGTTGGGTTAGTTCTCGGTACAAGAAATTTATGTTTTTAATATTTTCTGAGATTGTTACAGTACTCAAATGCTGCGAGAAAAATATAGGTAATATTGATACCTATTTGAAACATAAATACTTTCGTTGTTACAAGCGATATTATGAAGTAAAATTGGCTGATGCTTGTATATTAAAACGTTTATATTATTTTCTTGAAAAATGATCCTTTTGTACTATTATAATATATGTACATATAATATTTTTCTATATTTCTACGTTTTATATTATTTCAATACAATTTCGAGCAGCATATTGGAATATCGTAATAACATTCACATATAGTTATTTAAAGAATAAATAGAATAGTTTCATTACATGTAACTAAACGATATATGGCACAGTCGTCAAATCGCCCCCGCAATTATGGTCGTTTATCATTCAAATGTCAAACCATTTCGCGCGAAGCGTCTGAAATTTTTGGTAGAGCTGAACATGTTATTGTAGATATAACTCATGTTGTTTGGCAACAAAAATAGGTTGTTCAAGAACCGTTAATTCTTAAACGCCATATACAACCTTCAGATTTCAATGAGCATTCTCTGATAATGCTTTTCTGGCTCAAAATAGTTGTAAGTCTTGATCTCCCTCGACACATGTATCCATGTACAATCGGATTACATATCTGCTTTGACATTCTTTCATCTCCCATTCCTTCTACATGTCCGATCCGACTGAGCGTGCTCTTTGTCACTTGTACATCTACATTCTCTTTCACAGGAAACCTTATATTATATTACACCTTATATTATTTTTTCATTTACTACTATTTGCAGATTTTGCAACACACAACTGTTTAATTCTGTAAGCACTTTCATTCAAATTTATTTCGATATTGGCCCAAAGCCGGGCCGGTGGCATTAACTCGACTAAGTAATGAGCGGTAATCACCTAACTAGCGCCGATAAGGGACGAGTGCGCGCCACTTCGAACTGCGCTCTGATATTAAATAGCTCGATTGCATACTCCACTAACAACTTAGCACCTTATACTTAACTTTGCGATCCAACCCATACAACCAGCATAGCACATTGGCGTTAACCCGTCTCATTCCGACAAGATCCGTGTCCAACAGAACGATAAAAGGGTTGGTGACGATGCTGCTTCTAAAGACTATGCCGTCTCATACGTCACAGGAAATGCAATGAAAATGCTATGTATACTAATGTTACATGAAAAACAATAAAGAATATTATGGGTACAAGTGGCCATATTATCAATAGGCGCCGATCTCTTTCAAGAAATCATTCACTACGATTATAACCATAGAGGACAACGGATAGTAATAATAATGTGTACAATGTAAAATATATGTATATTTGTCTACCTAAATATTTAAGTGACGGTAGAAAAATTTTCAGTCCGTTTCGTGAGGAAACGAAATACGGACACGAGACTGTTATCGTTATAAAATTTTCGTTACATTGCTTGTTTTTGTAATATCGAAAATAAATCTCCCCGCTGTCGAAAACTTGAGCGTAGTGTTTTTATTAAATTTACATGGAAAAAATTTTACCTTCGCCAGTC
>DWDT01000416.1:0-21416 GCA_018245595.1 Microceris scylla
AAGAATGGTTAAGGAAAATCATCCATTACATCATTATATTACCTTGGTAATTAACTTATCAATAACAATTCTTAGTACTTAAATATAATTTTAGTAGCCGAATTTGACATGCGGGTATGTATTTACATATGCAAAATGTGTATTTTGTATTATCCAGATGTTTATAAAGGTATTACCGCATACGGAAATATCAGTTTAAGATGGAAAGCACTCTAACAATAAAACAGTTATGGAAAGGCCACTAAAACAGAAACTAGATAGAAACTACAGGATGCTCACTTCTCATTATTATATACGTACCGGCTTAACTCGCGTACTATTTTCGGGATGGCCAGAAGCAGCGGGTATCCGCCGCGACCTCGCTACAAACGGCGGGAACTCATGATGAAGGTCCTCGTATAAGTCGGAAACTGGACGGGCCATCCCGAAAACCATATATAATCATGTCTAAAACACTCAGAAGACATTCACTTGTCATTACTACTATTGACCCATTGAGCCAATGATTTATTGTTCTCCACTAACACCCAAATATCCTGTTCGAATACACAGCCTTAATAGAGCAGGTAACAATTAAAAACTTGACGTAAACAAATGTGCTATCTGTCCTTAGCTGTCATAAGTTCATAAAAAAATGAACATTGTACATAAGTTCTTCCGTTTACGTAACAGCGAGAACCAAAACTTCAATGTACTGTTTGAAACATTAAGGTTAATGCACGAATGTTTTGATATACATACTTATTAGACATAACTAGTTCATAATATTATAATATGTCGTATCCTTCAATGTTAAAATTTATTTACCAAAGTTATCGATATAGTCCAAAGGATTACCAAACTGAAGTGGCAGTGCGCTGGTCACATCTGTCGCAGAACCGATAGCTGCTGGAGCAGACGTGTTCTGGAGTTGAGACCGCGACTTGGCAAACGTAGTGTAGGACGCCCTCCAGCTAAATGGGGTGACGATCTACGCAAAGTGACTGGCAGTGGTTGGATGGGAAGAGCTGAAGATCGAGCTCAGTGGCGTGCCATTGGAGGGGCCTATGTCCAGCAGTGGACGGGAATAGACTGATGATGATGATGATGATGCTTCAATGTCTGGCTTAATGAAATCACTGTATTTGTTATCAGTTTAGGAGTTTATAGAAATACATATTAGTGCAAGTTTTGGTTTTGGTCAAGCTTAGAATAATATCAGCGCACATACGAGTATGTACACGCGAGACAAAATGTCATTGCCAGTGTTCATAGGGTTTCATAAAGAAAACAGACGTATAAATCTATATCAGTGTATATATACACACTAATATTATTATTACAGTAGTTACAATGACAAATAACTGGTAAATAAATCGTAGTCCACAGGTTAATTAGCACCCCTATGATGGTATCAATCATTAAACCGAATTGTATAAACTGCTGAAGACTAGCATATTACAATTATCCTGTCAATGCTCCTGTGACCTGCTATATCCATATGCTTGGTGCCTCACTACTCCACCCGACCTAGCAATGGTAGTGCATTCTATTTATTTCACTCTCCATTCCTAATAGACCTGTCTACCCCAACTGCATTTAAGACGTCAAATCTAAAACTACCTTAAAATAGATTACATAGTATGCGCTATATATAACAGAGTTTATAAATACATAAATAATACTCCTCGTGCCATAATTAATTGTATTGCTCGCTACGTAGCGACCGCTTCAGTAAATTTTCCATAGCTTTAGTACCTACGATCACGTGTAGTTTACGCATGTCACAGTACAGCGAAATAGTTCGTGTTCTGAAAATAATTGCAGCGAGCATTATAAAAACTGCATTCGCTTGTCATTTGTATAACACACTGCAGCGGTCACTGCGTGTGTTTAAACGAAGTGCTTGTATGGAACGTCGTACAACTACATACGTGTTTATCGTACGTTTTGCTACGCTACCTTCGGATAGCGGTCGTACAGTACGTACTATGGTCGTGTAGTACATACCGCTATTATTGTAGTTAGATATGCCCAATTTGCTACAATCATAATTTAACCAAGATAGATAATACTCATTGATTGTGTCTTACAGACGATAAGATGGGGAGAGAGAAACAATTTCTAAATTTTATTTTTAATTAAATTTAAACGTGACAAAAACTGTTGGAAATACATATATAATATAAAAACACATGCATTAATCTGCAGGTATGTCGTAATATGAGTTAAATATTTTCCGCATAAAATAATTTTCTGTTAAAATTAAATATTAAAATTTTTCGAGAAGTTTTTAAATGTAAAGAAACGTTTAATGATTCAGTTAACGTATTTTAATAATCCATTACAAACAAACATATAGCCATATTTTTCTAAGCCAAGGTCCTTTTCAAACATTGAATCACTACGATATCCCCGCGTGTAATTGCATGCACAAGCTAAATAATATATCCATTATCATTTATATTATCCATTCGATAATATACTCTTCGACTTCTGATTTCAATACCTAACGTCGTCACAGACGAAACTGTAATATGTATTATAGCAAGGCATATTATGGCATATTACAATAAATATATTCCCCACACTAACGCTCGAGTGACAACACAATTAGTTATAATATATCACTTTCTTACTATATGTGGACAGACATAGCAAGACATAGATACCTCCCGAAAACCGCAAAATCATCATCATCAGTCGATCTTCAGCACTTCGCATCCAACCACCGCCAGCCACTTTGCGTATATCGTCACTCCACCTAGCTGGAAGGCGTCCTATGCTACGTCTGCCACATCAAACCAAGATATATATTATAGCACAACATATTAACATATATTATAGCTCCATCTATGGCAATCTTTATGCAGGTAATTATGACGATTATGTGATTGATGCGTGGCGGCTGTTACGTAATCCGATCAGTTTAAATGTGACGATATGCAGTTCAGTTGCATTATTTGTCGTATAGATCAGTTCCCGGTGCAGTTGGCGTTGGTAATACATGTTGCCCAATATTACCGACAACTCGAAGATACGGTACAGATAACAAACGTCGCCTGGAATGTTGAGAAATGTATTTCGTAATTCATTTGAAAATCTGTATTTCATTATGTACTTGCCTCATGAAACAAATGTAAAATAGACTTTATAAATTAAATATCTAACACATTTTTCGAGACAATATCTTTTGTTCATCTCATTATGATTAGAAATTAAAATTTTGCATAGTATCGCCGTTTATTTATGTTTTTTAATTTAACAACCTTACAAAACTTTAATTCAAAACATTAGGTATAGCATGTTATAAGAAACGAAATGCAATCAACAATATATTTTCATTATTGTGTTCGAGAAACTACGATTACTTACCTTGTTATTTTTATAACGAACTTGACTCTGTACCATCCATTTTGATATTCAGATTTAATGGATAACAATATATTCGCCTAAAAATTTACATTACTATTTGAATTGTTTTACAAAGAGCCATCTAAATACATATAAAATTGCAATGTCCCCCATTAAATTGTTGTTACGTAATAATTTTGACTTTTGACTTTCAAAACAATTCTTGCCTAAAAAAATTATTTGTGTCGGCAAGATGTCAATACTTGAACGCCGAAAAGCCGAAGGTTTTCGTGAGGTCACCTACATACTTCCACTCGCGACTGTCGGTCATGGTCGCTGGAAGACCTCATATCCGTTGGACGCTGTACAAGTTACAGTTTTACAGCGATTTAAAAATCTTTAACTCAAATCATTCGAAGGTTTTATTTGCGTAATATCCATTGATAATGTAATAATACTTTAATTTGCACAACTAAAAATGTATTATGGAAAAAATACAGGTATTAATAATAACAGGATTTGCTAGCTTCATAAAACTCCATATATTTTTTTCTATTTCGTCAGTACTAATCTTTCATTCAAGAGTCTGTAGCCATTCTCATTATGACCAAAGATTCGTGTCCAACAGTGGAACGATAAATATAAGGGATGATGTTAATTATTGTAATAATTTTATTAATTTATCCTTTATTGTTGTTAACAAAGGGCAGACTTAATAACATTTAGCATTAAGTGATAATGAGAAATTAGGGCCGGTTTATATGGAACGTGGCTTTTTGACAACACGATAGGTGTATTTGTAAAACTCATAATTATGCTATAAAATGACTTTAACAAATCGCTGTAACACTACTCCTCGTACCGCCAATCTTCATGCGCAGATGGACTACGCGCAAGACGGTCTGTAAACAGCCATTCAAGCAAACAGACGTAAACCGCACTCAGTACAAAATTATCCGTGCAAATGGCGCAATGATTAAACGTAGAACGCGTCGGAAGAAACGTTCTTGATCCGTGAACAGTTCCTATAAATATATGAAATCATTCTTGGCACATGACTAATATAAGATCAGAAATGAAATCATAACAATTTTTTAATTACTTTGCCTTGTAATTCGTATTGTTATGGATCTACGATTAAATTTTCAAAAGTTATGGACAGAGATTCAAGGAAGACAACCTCGATATACATTCAAAATGTCAGTGGGAAATTTAAACTAGATTTCTCGTGCCATAATGTATTAGTTATTATTTTATATGTGTTGAAGGCTCGAATGTAGAACAAGCACCGCACCAATGACTTACGTGCTCCGCTGTGTGCCGATCCATGAGCTGACGTGACCATTTAACATAAATTGCCGTGCCACTTCCATTTCTACCTACCTGGAACGTTAATTTTCCATATATTCCACATATCAAACACAGTTCTTTCTTACATCCAATATAAAAATATTTCAGTATTCAATAGAGCGAACCGAAGTCATTTATCTGCATAAATATGGGTAGTTATAAAAAAAAATTCAAAGACTTCCCGAGCAAATTGTATTCATCTGTTAAAAATTAATGGTCGTTAATTTAATTTAAAACACTTTTTTTATAACGAAATATACAATTAAAATTACAACTTATTTACAAAGAAAAACTACGTAATTATACGATTATATGTACATACTATATATGTAGATTTCATTTTTTAATAATCGAAGTTTACAATTATTGCATCATCATCATCATCTTCATCATCATCATCAGCCTATCTCAGTCCACTGCTGAACATAGGCCTCCCCCAATGAACGCCATCACGCCCTGTATTATTGCATCAGTAGAACAAAATAGTACGTGAAAACAACAACATGGTAGTAATCATAAAAAAAAATCTATAATATCTATTAGCACCTGACCTATTTTGTAAAAGTACTGGTCATGTTAAGCCCGACTGGGCGCTGTGTTTATTTGACGAGTATTTATTAAAGTTTATTAGAAACGGCATATCGGAACTTTAATAATATTTTTCTTTCTGTGATTATAAATATATTCCAGTTTCTAACTGTATAACGTTTAATTTTATAAACGTTTACCAACTTACTGAACGTTAGGCTTGAAAATAGCTACATTTCAATATATACCTATATTATACCTGTAACGGTACCTGTTACCTATCGCACGTAAACTACAACTTTAATCTACTAATTTAGAATGAAGAATCTCTTAAGAATGGTGGCCACTAACACTTTGCTTAAACAAAGACAGAGACTCGAGTCAAAGACCGATAGCTTTAATTAGTAAGCAAAAAGGCGCCATGTTGGTGTAGGCGTGAAAAGCAAAAGTGTAGTGTCCAGTGTATTTAGAGCCTCGTAGTAGCTTTACATTATAGCGTTATATGAAATATATCTACAAATGGGAGTATTCAAGGTTCTGCCAAGCTGGTTGCGGCTCCAGCGTAGGTGGGTTCAGTATGCTCGCCCGGTCACGGTCATCGATAGATGTGACCACTATTCAATACACTTTGAGTGCTCTAAGATGTCTCGGACTGCATTATAATACTTAGTATGCTAATTATTAGACCTACGCTTGTTATTTGTGGACATTGCAGCGGCAATCGCATGAGAACGCTAATATTGAGGTCGTCACTTCTGCACGTATGCACGCGTCGTCTTACGATTAAACAATTTGCATTTTTATATGTATTTATTAAGCATTATTATTATTACGTCATATCAGGTGCCTTACGATAGAAGGAAAAAGAACCGAAATGATTATTAAGAAGTACACAATAAAATTATCAATTAGTTTCAGCCTTGTTAATTAGCAACTTATTGTCTTCTTGATTACTGTAGGCCACTGCCACACATACACTTCTACAACGTAACATCACGCCTGTCATCCCCGAAGGGCTAGGCAGAGGAGTGTAGTATATCCCCACGTTTCACCAGTTACGCTTAAGACCCACAATGGAATAGGTGGTGAACCTATTACCCTGGTAGTGAGCCTATTACACTTCTGCATCCGACTTCTAACACAGCTATCGGAATAGGACGTTTAGTGTCAGATAGACCAGTCAGTACTAGTCGCTTATGACATGATTACTTAATTTTAAATTGCTGACCGAACAGCAAATATAGCCAATGTCAGTATTACTAAACCGTTTTGCACATGTTAGTATGAGCGCAGTTACTTACGAGTTTGTCCTATGCGCGTCTAGTCCAGAAACATTTCTACTTTCAGAAATGACATGACTGTACATTTCATTGCGTCGTAATCTACTGTACATATAAGAGCTGTATTTATTATCTTTCTGATTTTGATATATAATATAAATACTCTATACCTACAGACTTCGCGCTATCGTCACACGGTCTACGACATCTCTTTCTCTATAATTGTTATCCATTTTCACCGATGTGCTAGAAATTATATGAAAACAGCTAAGATATCGGGCTGGTAATAAATATAAGAGAGCGCCGTTACAATCAATCAGTGATACCAAACTGTGTGGGAGTGCGAGCGTGAGAACGGAGGAACACAAGCAGATGGACTCACGATTGTCAATTGCAACCTGCGCGGCGCTGTGGAATGGAACGTCTAATTGAATAATTTGTAGATACGAGTATCATATCAATAAAGCTGCTGACACTCACTTGACCAGCATAGCATATGACCTTGACACTTTTTATTCTGTTAGGAAGTCTTTTTAATGAATAAAAACAAATAAATTGGGGATTTAAAAAAAAAAAAAAACAAAACAAAAATTGAGGATATTGCTTATTATTCAATAGCTACAAAATATCATTCGCGACTAATTTTCTAGAACATTCTTCTAAGTTAAAGCATTGTATATAATGTTGTTGTATTATAATATGACGTCAATAATCTCGTTATTTATTCCAAATGTTATTTATTCCAGATTTCTTACATACCTAACTATGAACGAGAAGACGTAAGCCAACTTTACAGTTCTAGGCCCTTATCTGCTGGTATACGCGGTCTATGACTTCATGTACCCTCCTAGAAATAGCCAAACAATGAAGTAATCATAACTGCAACTAACTATTATCGAGAATACTAGTCATCGCGAGATTAATAATTAAACCTACTACATATAACACTATGGTATTACTAAAATCATGTCTAGAATAGTTTTATAATTAATAATGAAGCAGGACTAACAAAATCTTTACTACCTTATCAAAGTATGTAAACACTTACTGAAATATTATTACCGACGGTTATCCTGAAAAGTGGATATTATCATAACAATAATAATACTTGAGGCTAATAGTTATAATAACTAATAATGCTTTAGGGTTACTTACATACATCCATCTCATTCCAATTTTGGCCGAATCTGCACTAAGAAAATAAGAAAGCGTTATGTATGTCCATTTTTTAGACATAAAGGTGTATACATAAACATTATAGAAATAAATGTGTTGAATGGGAATTGATCCCACAACACCCACTGATCAGTACCCATGATGACTAACCACAAGATCAATATGCCAGTTAGTCATATCATTTGTGGTATACTACTACTTCGAACCTGCAAGGATGTTTTACTTGAAGGTCATCTTTATCATTCATGAAGGTCATTCAGGACATCTTTATCTTGGAGAAATACTATAATTACTTCGAATTTAAATTTTCTGGTAACAATATACAATTAATAAGGAAGTGTGCACAAACTACAGCAAATCTTCAGAATCATCTCTATCCCTTTTTTCCGCCCAAAGGGCTGTTTGAACTTTTCTCTCCGGTCACGAGTAGATGTAGTATAAATATGGAGTAGTAGACACTGACATCAATGTCATTCCAAATTGCACCTCAGATGTATAAACACATCTCTATACTGCTATAACCTCCAGGTATAACCCATCGTTGTGCTGCCATAAATTAAACGAATGGTAAATTTGAATTAAGAATGGTTTAGTCACACAGAATGAAATTGGATTTCAAATATTCTCTGTTCGTTTACTAACATAATGTAACATTGGCTTAGAAAGAAGAATCTTACCCAGCTGTTAGAAATGTTGGAGCTGAGAATGCTGCAACGGTACCAAGAATGTTTTGTATAATAGCGAAAAAGTTATCCAATGTTCCATCGTGCACACGTTGCGTCATTTGAGGAAGTATGCAACAAAGTAACAGCCCAGTACAGTTAGTACCGGCAAAGGCCTCATCTTGGTAGGTTCTAAGCGTGACCGATTACGCTTTCCAAACCTTTAAGTTTGACGTTCATTTTTGAGACGATATTTTTGTGTCCATTTTCGAAGTATTCTTTTTCTCATAATGTATCATCATCAAACTATCTCAGTGCACTGCTGGACATAGATACATTTTCTTTTAACATATAATGTATATGACATATTAAAAGAAAATTTCTGGAAAACTTATTGTTCCTATCACAATTTACGGCAGAAGCTCTGATCTGAAGTTTCAATTTCGAAATATTTTCTGATGTTTGTTTGTTACCTATTAGGTACATTTGCTAATTGCAGAGTATTTTTTTTATTTTACCAATGTAGATATTTCCAGTCCAAGTACAAATGTAAAATCTACAATGTTTTAATTGTAATCATAATTTTGTTTTAATTTATCTAATCTTCTTGCGTCTCCTATTTGCATTTCTATAATGTATTTTGTAATCTTTATTACTTACATATCCGATTGTACAAATATTGTAACAGACGCAAATCCAATATTATACTTATAATAGAAATTTCGTCTTACCTCTTTTTTCTCTAGTAACTAAGTGGCTCTCATTGCAGAGCCGACTATATTGAATTCGATTTCTAACCAGGACAACTATTACTCTGATGACCACAAACGTCCATTCTAATTAAAAACATGTATTTAAATATGTATTTGGACGTACCTATATTCATGTGTTTATCAGCTATGTGGTTACTATAGCGGAAGCTTTGCTTTGTTTAATCAGATGGCTGTGTATCGAGCTGTAATGTATATTAATATTGATTGATGACACTAAAACCGAAACAAACGAAAATGAAATCACATCAAAACCAACAATTGCGCTAGTTAGAAACGTCACAAATACCACAGTACAAATCAATAGCAGCGTGTCAATCGTCGCTTCTAAATCATAAATATCTTGATAACGTGTTGATGCGATTGCACAAACAGAGGACGATTACAGCATTGTTACTGCCATAATTGCGTTGACTGTCCGCGTCACGGTGGGATGGCCGTGATCGGTACAAAAATGTTCACTTGATACAATTGTATAAATGGCTCGGATAATACTAGGCTGACATCATTCAAAATATCGTTCTTAATATCCTTATTTGCATTTTGAATTATATGGATCATGAGTTATGTTAATACAGCAATATTGAATTCTTGAAGTACAATTTAGTATACACTGAGAAGATTTTGTCCCATACATTATCGGATCGCAGTAATATCATACAAAAACTTCAATTGTGATTAATGCTAAATAATATGTTTTAATATACATTCAATGGCATTCCTAACTCCTTAATAAAACTAGAACCGAAGCCTAGTAACCACTTTACAATGCTGCAGTACATCGTAAGACAACTTCCTTTTTATAATATCAGAATGTTAAGATACATTGTCTAATAGTCGTCACATAGGAACTATCGCAGTACTGGTATATACGCTTACGAATATTATGTGAAACGGTAGGTCAGAACATAACGCAAAACCAGAAAGTTTTACGTCGTAACTTCGCGTTTTTTATAAACTAAAGAAAGTCAGGTTAAATGCGCGGATGGGTTTATGTTCTCGCAGGTGGCAACGCACCTGATAGGTCGATGTGTCATTGGGTCGTAGGGCCGGCGTGTCACTTTGTTTTACGCAGCTCTCCCTTAATAAATAGTTCTATTTAACCACGTGATAGATTCAAAAGGGCGGTTTTAACGATATTGCATCAAAAATGCAATCAAATACCACACGAAACGATATAACGAGTTAGTTTCATTTTAAATTTTTAAAAATGACTTGATTTTGTTACCTCCTTATTGGATTGCCCGAGTAAATGTACAAATGTATTGAATATGCATTATCATAATCATCCTGTTTAAGTCTACTACGGGACCTAGGCCTCCCCTGAAAGGTTTTTGCCAATAATCCCCATACTAGGCATGCGGGTTGAGGATAGCAGAACACAGTTTCCCACACTGCCTCTGCTATTGGCCTTCGACGTGCAGGACATTTAGCCGTGTCAAGACTGACCACGATACACTGATCTGCTGCTATACTCAACATTGGCATTGAATATCGCGTCTCAGAGCTTAGCACGCTTATATCCTGACATTGTGAGATCTCACCAACTGAAGTACAAAAACGGTTGTTTGGCTATGTTAAAACTGTATAATTCAGTCAACATTCAAAGGTACGAGGATCATGATTAGACATCACTCGTAGAAGCTAATTCACAAGGCTGAGGCGAGCACGAGCCACCTTGGCGGCTAATAATTTCCAATGATGTTCACGCGTTAAAGTGCCGTTTCCCACGTCTTTATTACTTCATTATTGCTACTCGTATTTACTCCGTAACAGTGGTAGAACGGGCAGAATTATTTTTATATGATTATGTTTACCAACTCAAAGTCCTTGTATAACAAGAATACACTTCCGGAACTGTTGAAATGTATTCGCGGTTGTTATTTATTCCAAGCGTTTTATGGCCACATGTACCTACTAACGTACTCGTACATGCATTAGTCAATATTAATTTTCAACCGATGAGGATTCTTTAATAAGTCTTTACGTTCAAACCATAAGGTTCATAATTGATTGCAATCAATTTATCCAAACTGCAATGTTTAGTACCTATGTGTAAATTTATTTACGATAGTTGGTGTCTGTGCGCTCTTTACCTACCCAATAAAGAACTTGGCGGTATGATATGATAATAATAATAATATTAATTTATATACGTATATAAAAATAATAAATATATTCACAAACTTAAATTGCCCGACCAGGAGCCCATAAAAGTTCAATAAACAATAGTTGTTCATTTATCGGTATTGACATCCAATAATAGTGTGATTCGCAGAACGCTTCAGATATCAACAACAGTAACACCTACCCTACCTAGCGGCTAATGTGAGTATGATCAAAGTGTGTACCGGGAATATTCCCAGCACGAAGTTTGCATTTGTGCCCGGTATAACAATGCTTATGCCTTATTCCATATGACGTATAACATAACAGCTAACAACCGGAAATACTACGCCTCTCTGCTTACCCCATTCACGAAATATACACGTGAAGTTATGCTAACATGAATGCGTAAAGTAAATCCACGCTTACTGCCAACGCAGTAATAATACGGAACGTGTCACGTCAGAGCAACGCACGTGCCGCTCGCCACTCTTATCAGCGACTTATCAAATAATCGATGCTTTGTTGCAACCAGCCGCCTACGACTTCGCTACCTTAATTAAATTTCCTACAAAACATACTGTAATTTTCCACTCTCTTTATGAGGCGACTGGCACGTGTGCCGTGTTAAAACGAATCTTGATTAAATGCGATGTAGCTGTTCAAAATTGAGTAACCGGACGCGTCCACTAACGCTAAGACACTATTAAGGAAGTACTGATATGACATTAAATAATAATAAGACTGATGACGCGAACCCAATGTTCGTCTATACCAGTATTAAAATCGAAACAGTGGTGTGAAATTGTGTAGGCTATAAATAGGTATAGAAGAAATATGTTTGCATTTGCTCCATGAATATGAAATATTAAACTAACACTATACCTTATGGCAAAGTAAGAGTATACTCTCTGTCCACACTCCTCTGCCTATCTTATCGCAGATTACAAGCGTGACGATACGTTTTTTTCTTTACATAAAATAAAACAACGCTACGTAAGATGACAAATAGATGTAACCACCAATTACACCAAAAGCTAGAACTCTCATCGCGTAGGCACGCAAACAGAATGCATCAATGACTTATTAATGAATGGATCTGTCTAAGTCGTCATCTGTTTGCTCGGTTATCGATCATTACATCCTTTATAATTAATTACACGCACTACAATGCGTATTATGACATTCGTTAATACCTACAATAATCCGTGTGTTAGTCAGAAGTCAGTAAGTTAGAAAGTTAGTGCGAAGTAAAAATCATCGTCATCATCATCAGCCTATCTCAGTCAACTGCTGGACATAGGCCTCCCCCAATGAGCGCCATCGTGCCCTGTCCTCGGCTTGTCGCATCCAGCATCTGTCTGCAGCCTTTCGCATATCGTCATAAGTAAACATATTATTACTGTATTAGTAACTACATTGTTTTCATGTAATTGTGCACAATTGTACATCTCTGTTAAATAAATTATATTTGATTATACTTATAGATAACGTGTACCATAATATTTTAAATCAATAAATCCTGGACATAGACCTCTCCCAAACGCTCCACAGTTATAATAGTCCACTTATCACATCCAGCCATTACCACTTTCCTAAACAACGTTGATAACTAGACGTACTGTAAATAAGATAATAACGAAAAACAACCTTAAAGTAAACCATATTTTATATTAGAATAATAAAAATAGGTCTTCAGTGACTGTCTCTGCCGCGATCTCACTGCAATCGGCGGGAGCTCATGAAGAAGGACCTCGTATAAGTCCGAATCTAGTCGGGCCGTCGTGAATAATATACGTGAGTTAAGCCAGTACATATATGTATAATCATGAGCACAAATAATAAACACGGAAGAAAGAAGATATTGAAGTCACAACGACTAAAAAGAAAATCTGTGAAGTACAATCCTTTCATAATACAACAGATCATCCAAATACAAGCAGGAGAAACCTGTAGAGAGTTGCGTTAAATGATAGTAAAACCTAGAAATACCATCTTCTAAGCCGAACTGCACCTCAATGAGACACATTCTGCGACGAGAGCACAATAACGGATAAAGTTAAGGAGGTTGATTTCACAAATAACATAAAGGAACAATAGAGGACTGCCTCGTTGGTCTAGTGGTTGCAAACGCAACTACTGAAAAAATCCAGGATTCTTTCCTCGGGACAGCCAAATTATTTTTGGATTTAACTAACTTAAAATTCCCTGTAGTAAAACGAATATTGGATTTGTACCCGGTAATGGAAAAAGACTCACCAGAGAAAGCGGCGGACATATAACATGTCTGGTAATCGTAGGAATATACTACACTCATCTGCCTAACGCTTTGGGCAAATACGGGCGCGTTGATGTATGACGGTAATAGACAATATATAAACCCAATAATCATAATCATTACGGTTATCAAAATAATCTTGAAATACTACTAATTATGTTCACCAATGTTGCTCTTAAAGGTCGCTTCGATGTAATTAAACCCAACGGAATTGCAGAATTGAACGTTCATGAAAATTTGCCATTATGGTCATCTTTAAAAGGGCAAGCCACACCCGGCACTTTTCAATTCAACATATCATTTACACTATGTCACCGCGGTAAGGCTATAAGCATTTCAGCAGAATGATATTTTTAATACAATAGTAAAATGGGTCAGGGATGCAATGTAGGGTAGGCAAAGTCGATGGCGACGTGTGTGCCATCGACTCAAGGTTGGACGTGTGAGATAACAAATGTTTAATACAATATTGCCGAGATAATATCTAGTATTGACTTAGTTTGAATAACGCAACGAGATAAACTCATTTTATACACACTTGTAATCATCTGAAGCGTTCTAATGGAAACTATTTTTTATACAACATCGTATCGTAGTATGTATAATATTTCAACATGTTAATATTATTAATATGTGAATAGCATGGTATAATATATTTATATGTTAATTATTTAAGCAGGCGTCATACATTTAAGAAGAAATAAGAAATACTGAATCTCTGCTAATTTGTGATACCGCACTAATGCATCGACAAGGTTTATCGATTGGTACCTAATGGTAACAACCGGTTTACTGCCCAACGTGTCCTCCGTTGCACGGAAACTTGAAACAGAGAATGACGATTATTGTCCTTTTGGAGGATTTTTTTCCCTAAACAGGTCCTCGTGTTCTCGCGACGGAGTTGGTTTGAAATGAAGATCACGAACCCTGCTCAAGAGATTGCGTCCTCAGTAGTGACCTGTTGACAAAGTGATACTGTTTCATAAGTCCGATTTAGATACGGCGTTGTGGATTACGGACAGAGAACAAGTTATCCCCAATGTTAAAAAAAATTAGGTCACATGTTCCAATGGCCAGCTTGAAGTAGCAAATCAAAACGTATAGGAGAATTAAGAGTTATTTTAGAACATTAAAAGCAATGGGTACAGAAGGTGAAGAGAAACATCAGGCTTAAGTTCATTGTTCTATGAGATTAATTTCTCTCCTTACACCTTACTTGAGCCGCTGGAGAAGATCTCATGACTCATCATCATCATTCTGATTATTGAGAGATGTAAAACATTTTATCCCACTTTTAATGATGTATGTTTATTTTTTCGACCGGTATATTATTGGACATAATTCAGAAATTACTACTCTGGGAGCACTTTAATGCAGATGTCATTAAAGAATTAGTAAATCTCAAGTTAAAAATAATTTTATTACCTTGATTAGCAGGTAATGAACACAGAAAATTAGTACATAAAATGTTACCAAAGCTATTTTGAATAAAATTAAAATTTAAAAACGAAACAAAGACCATAAAACGAACAACTGTATTAGCACTGTCACATGTGTTTCCAAATGTCACATAATACGTAATATACGCGAACGAAGTTAGGCCCAGCCTCCGCAATTCTTTATTAGAACGCCCACTTGCTAACATTTTAACAGAAAATAAGGTCACTTACACATACATATGTGACTGTAACATATTAGATCCAGAAATAAAGTCAGGTACGAACACTGAATATATAATATTATTCAAACTTTGACGTTACCAAATCATTTGTGCTTGAAAAAACCCTTTGTTTAGTTGCAAACAATAAGTTGCGAAAAGCGTCTATAATTTACTGGATTTGATTTTGGTAAGTAGATGCCGTGGCATACTGTTTCGCAGTAATTTTTCTTCTCCGCGCTTCGATAACTGTCTACTATTACGGTCCAGTCCGATTACATTACCCGCTGGGCAAATTGGTACATATTTGGACGTTGCATTGACGAAGTAATAGTGATGCAGCATTGCTAATTGATCTGAATAAGACGCGGGTGGTCCAGGGGCTTGCTTGACCAAGATCATGGCGCAACCCAGCAGTACGATGGTCGATTAATTGCGCAGCTCGTTCTCAAGACCGAACTGGCTCTAGAATGTCTAACCGGTTGAGAAAATAAACAATCAGTTTGTTATCAAAGCAGTTATGGACATTTCACTAAATGAACGTTGCAGTACTAATTTTAAAAGATGTTTATAACATAAAAAAATTTATAACTTCGGTGACCAACATAAAACAATTTTTAAATACTAAGAGGTATTTTACGAAACCTGTCTTTCTCCCTCAATTGATCTTATAATTAAGGGTCATCAGCACCAAAACCAGCATTCTAAATCAGTGCTCTCTAGGAACTTCTGTTCTTAACTAGTTGAATTGTGTATACCTGTATTTGATGTTCATTTAGCATTGGATCTAACTATCGTATGAGCATCCTACTTCTGCTATTCTTCTCTCTAGCTTTCTTCTTTTAAACGACAAAATCAAATTCGACAATATTCTAAATTGATTTAAAGATAAAATTTATAAAGTGGCTGAACTTTTGGTTTTCCAATCTGGCATTCAGGGGTTTTCATCCTAGCGCGCATTTTTAACATCTACTAGGCCTAATTATATATGTAACGGCTCAGCTGATGTGCGTTTTTCCCGAAATGGCCCTACTTTCGGACCTGTACGGGCGCCTTCCTCGTGAGCTCCCGCCGTTTGCAGCGAGGTCGCGGCGGAGGCTCCGCCGTTACATATATAATCATCATATGACGACTCACGGATGACTCACAAATCATTTGATAGTAATCTAGTAGACCTGCCCGACAGTGGAATGATAGTGTTTAATCATATTGATAACATTGAGAATGATTCATAAAAACATTCCGCGTTAAGTAGCAGTGCTCGTAATATTTCGATGCGGTTACAAGAATTGGAAGACAGGAAGGAAGGAACACCAACAAACAATACACTCGAACATAATCTATGAGAACTAGCAACGACCGAAACTAATCTCACTTAGAACTCCAATTATGATGTGGGAACAGATGTATGTGGCTAGTAATGATGTTATTATGAGCAGATATAGCAACTGTTTGATAGATACTTATATATCGAGCAAATATACATATACAGGATCGAATGAACATAACCAATACGTGTATAATTAATTCAGTGTGATTCGCAAGCGATAAGAAGATAACAATTCATGTTTAGTAAGCTCGGAAATAACACGTCATGGTCCGAGCGATGATAAGTGACTGGCGACGATAAATAATAGTCATAATGATTGTCATCATTTTGACCAAAATTATGATAGTTTTATTCCAAACGTATATTGAGAATTGGCGACTTGTAAATGTATAAGTGAGGTATTCCAACTGGACTTACTAATCTAATAATTTTCACACATCAGTCCACGTGTGAAGAGTTCTAGATTTTTTAACGTGCACAAGAACATTATATCCACAGCATACAAGAAACACGCAATCTAAAAAAGCTATATTCATCGACTTCCCATGTATTGTTTTCATTTTGTGTTTTCCTGACAATTTAAACATACTAGGTACATTTAAAATGTCATAATAGTTTTAATTCTGAATTCTCCTTGGAAGTACAAAAATCTGCTTGACCCGGCTGTAGTAGTTGATTTCATAAAGGGCGTTCCCCTCCACAGCGCGTGAGATGGTCTAAGTCATAGCATAAAAGCGTTTAATTATCAAGCCTCATTCAAATCTCTCTTTCTTATTTTCAATACTAACATATGTAATATTTATTCGGTATATAAGAAACATGGCGCCTTTTGTCTCGAATGTTGTTTAATATGTTCTTCTTTTATTCAATCATATTAAATTTAGGAATCAGTTATTTTTTCAACAAAACTCTGATCTACTTTTTACGTTACATTGTATTTCTTAATATGTTCCCTGGCGTTGATATTTAAATCAGTTACTACTCGTATCATGGTGAACATACAATAATTATCGCGGTCCTGCACTGCCATGCCCACTCCACGACACGCTGCTGACCACCAAGAATTTTATCTCTAACAATGAGCAATATTAGTGGAAACGACAATAATAATGAGTGGCTATTTTTAATAAGCATTTTTATAACTAAACAAATTAAAATATAGACCTTAAATAAAACTTAATTAATTTACCGTTACATTAATACTCTTTTATTTTTAACGGACGGATTTTTTTTTATTCAAATTGAAATTCGAAATACGATTTTGGAAAATCTGATGTGTACTAATTATAAAATAAAAAACAAGTAATTAATCTGTATAAAAAGTATTGTGAAAATAATTAATTATTAATAGTTTGATACAAATGCGCACGATACAGTCTCTAAAATGAATATTCTAAAAAAAGATAATAAAAAAAGATTTATGATTTGTTCTATTCGTTTCAGTTTAATCTCTTAAAAAATACTAAATAATATTTTTAATATATACCAAACTCGACATAAACAAGAAGAAATTTCAATAAAATTCAGTTTAAACTTTTCTTTACATGTTTGTTATTTTTCTGACATGATTAATAACAATGAAACAGATCAAAATAATATTTATTAAACCATAGTCATGCGTCCTTTTTTTTAATTTTTTTTGATGGTATGTTACACATACTAGATATATTATCATCAATAACTCTATATTAAAAACACTAATCAGTTTTTCACAAAACAATGTTAAAACTGACTTTTAATTAAATAACGCAATATAATGTGGAGATCAGTCTAAACGAACCGCTTAAACCTTGTACTGTTCAACCCTCCACGTAACAATTACATAAAAATGGCGTTCACATCGTACCGGCGGCCGCGTTTCCTCTTCGATCGTGTAAACTTTCACGAAATCAAACAAAGAAATAGCGAGACTCATTTACATCATTCCCACGCGGACAAAAGAATGACCCAATCCGTTTGGCGACGAGCGACGGGTTACCCGAAATCCTACGGTCACGGTCCGTGCGACCGACCACATGTGACCGGCGATTGGGAACCACACTTGACCTTTTTATTAAAAAGAGTGGCTTTATAGGTAATTTAACACAAATAGATAAATTACAGGCTATGCCTCTAAGATTCTCGCCATGAAAGCAGACCAGTGTTAAAGAGTGAAACGATAAAAGAAAATATTGATAGAGATGTACATAAAGAATTGTAATGCCTGCGCTCTAAGTTATAAAATGAACGAACGAACGAACAAATCAATACCGTGAAAATATATTCACTTAAGCACAATTGTTTTACTTGATAACATTCTGATGAAAGCAGCTGTTAATTGAAATTATAAAACATAAATTATTCTCTAACAAATATCTTATTCTAAGAACATAACTGACTCTTTCAGCATTAAGTGAATTAAATATAGGATCCCATTCGAGTAACTGTACCACAGTATGTAGTATACAAACAAGTACTAGTCACCAGAAATCCTACTAATACGGCAGCGTTCCGCGACCTCCTTGAGAGAGCTGAGAATCAGTACACCTTGACCTTTTCGCTACCAGCCATTATCTGTCACGGCAATAAATTTAATAAAAACAATTTTATAAATGATTTATACTCATCTTCATTGCATTGACACTTTTAACTGATTTAATATCGATTTGAATTAAACGATGATATACTTTGAAACACAATATTTATCATTTCGTTGAGTAATTCGATCTTCTCTACACGATGACAGTTGCAACTATGGATTTATTCAGGATATTTCTGTGCTGCTGAATCGCAAAAAACCGAACTAAGCTAAGCTAATAAATTAAAGGTTCAATTAATTGGACCTCCAACCAATTATTTAAAATAGTAAGTATTTAGAAAAAAGTAGATACAGCAACGACTTGAATATTGGACTGGAACGGTGCTTATTTGCATAAAAAAATGCAATAAGGGAACGAGGAGTGACAGTTGATAAATAAGTGTCGTAATGAAGAAAACAATGGCTAAAGTACTTTCTACTCGCGCGTGCGACGTGCCCCTCTCCCCCTCCACCTCCTTTTCCCGCTCCCTTCCCTCGTCGATGGAGAATAGGAACGCTGTCCACGGTGAAAGCCTTTGACCCCACCTACAGGGCTTGTTTGCCACAAATTGCGTTTGAGCCAGTTTTGCATACTTCATTGCTTCGATCTGTAACAAATTTTATGGAGATTTTAAACATGTGTGCTTTTGTTACTAAAGAAATAATTTATTTCATTAATCATAGAATATGTGGTTAAATATCGTATTTAATCAAATACTTTTGGTAATAATAATAATAAAGCAATACTTATAAAATAAATGTCATCATCTAAAATGTCCTTGCGAAGGCATTCTGTTTCTATAAACAATTCAAATACATAGTTTTTTAACTAGCCACTGAAACATAAGATTACACTTACTATAAATTATATTATTTTACATATTAATCAAGGAAATATATTAAAGTGTAAGAACCTAATGATTATGTGTACGAACGTGTTTACATATCAATTTCCTTATATGTATTTTGTTGACTGTTTGTGTCAAACATCATTGAAATGTCAGCACTAACATCAATCATATAACAATATAACGTAACATCACGCCTGTAATCCCCGAAAGGGTAGGCAGAGCAGTGTAGTATAACAATATACATCGAGATTACATTAAGATCATTAGCAACAGATATCACATATGTAGAAAGGAAGTCACTTGATTAAATATGTACTGGCGAGAATCCGCCGCGACCTCACCGAGATCGGCTGAAGTTGGTGAAGAATCACCTCGAATAGTTCAAGAAGTATCCCTAAAATAAAACCAGTGCACTCTTTAATCATGTAAATAAAAATTTATACCCACAAAACGTTTAACAGTACAAGAATCAATCGTGTATAAACATACATATATGAACTGAACTTATAACATCTTACATTAAGTGTACCTACTACACATTGAGATAAATTCTAAGGAAATTATAGTCGAGTTGTAACGCAACGAAAATAACGGTGTAGTTATTTATATCTATCAGGGTGCGACCGTTAGGTATGGAGCTGGCTACGTCACGAAATGGTAACTAGGTGTAAGGTGCAAACACGGAGGAGCATTAACAAACAGTTTACAAAAGTAGCGAAATATTTAATATTCATATCATAACCTTTCAATATTAATTTGTAATTTATTATGACGAATAACATTGCCATAAAAAAATTGAGTTAAAAACTGCGATATATGTATTTTTATGTAGAAAATTCTTTCACATGGCATCTAGTCTTTGTCCTTGCAATGTACCAACTGATGAATTGCATTATTAATTTGATGAACATTTAAATCTATGACAATAATTTGATAAAGAATTTTGTAAACGGTAATAGTGTAAATATGTACCGCACAAGAAACCCTTAAATTTTCTTAATCTTGAAAATACTATTTGTTCTATATATTCATAGCTACACGTAAATATAGTATACGTATATTAGTATAAAAGAAAATTGTTAGGTATATGCTTAGTAGGTAGGTAATAAGCTGCGTTTTTTACACAGGTGCGACGATTTACAATTGGCTGTCTTCTGGAATTCTCTACGACTAATTCTTTATCACAGCGTTCATAAGAAAGCTGTCCAAGAAGAAGTCTACTTGGAAAGTAACAACGAATTATTCTCTTCTAATGTTGCTAAGGTTATTATTGAAAATGTGGGTTTATGAAAATAAACTAAGCAACTACCCAGTTGCTTAGTTTATTTTTATAGGAGAAAACCCGCCTACAATATTTATATCAGCCGTCAAACAGCGGCACTGGCAATGCTGTACCGGTTTGAAGGATGAGAGCAAGTGCAATTAAAGATGCAAGACGCATTTCGTCTAGGTCTGTTGTGTCCATGCGCGTACATCTAACTAAACGTTTAATATAATATAACTATTTGAACTTTATAACATAACTATTTGAAAATTTA
>DWDT01000417.1:0-21396 GCA_018245595.1 Microceris scylla
TGTGAAATAAGCTACATTATTTATAAAGTTTTCCAATTAATTATTCATGATGTTAAGTTATGAAAAAGGTTAGTAGAGCCATAATTTGTTGACAGGCTCGTCGCCGGGTCACAGTCCCGTGCTAAACTTGTCGAAGTCGGGGTCCGGGGAGCGCGAGCGCGCAGAGCGGAACGAGCGCGAGCGTGGCGAACGCGGCGAGGGCTCGGCCAGCGGCCGCAGCTCAGCCGCGTCGCGCCGCACGCCGCAGCCGCCGCGGTTGCCCTCCACCGCCACGGCCGCTGCGTCGCCGCACTCTCACACCGATGACAGCGACGCGGCGCTATCCGACACAGATGACCACAACGTCAAAGAGGAGGATGACGGTAAGTCTCCAATCGCAATGTAAAATAGCATGATATGTGCTTGTCTACGTCTCAATTTTCAATGAAACGTCTTTATCAAAGCAGCTTCATATATAATATATTATTCACTAAGTAACTTTCCTGTCATTTTCTTCGAAAAGCGTATATATGACACAAAAGAGCAGTTTCCACGTAGCAACGTGAGTTTTTATAAGCAAAAATATAATGTCATGTGTCCAACGTTGTGTTGGATCTTAATAATAATTCAATACAAAATAGCTTGAGCTTTTCTGATATTTTTAGATTTATTTAAGGCATAAATAGTCGTGGAATGTAATAAGAACATTTGTCTATTTTTCATCGGTATTCCCATGAACCTCCAATCACAAAAATACATTGTCTTTTAAATTTGATCTGATCATACAACGAATATAATCTAAATTAAAATAATATAAAACTGTTTCCACAACAACACGTCATAAAGCCAGGCTAAGTAACAAGAAGAATGTACTTAATCTGTGATTCTATTCGCAAAAAATGTATCCACATTTTAATTACAATAAATTAACTTCTCTCCATATAATATGATCACAAGCGTACATGAGAGCGTGCGTGTAATATTAACACAGCTTAGTTGTATCACCCGCTCGGCGAACTTACTCAGCGTGTAATGTTCAGCAAAATTACCCAGTAATAGCCCTGGACCTTCAGCATTCATAGTTCGGAAATTATCAGCCATAAAACAAGCTTCTTTTTACTCTGCACGGGAACATTTTAATGATAAGTATAAAAATTCATTCTATGACTATACTTTGTAGCAGTAACATAAAATCTCACAAATAAACGCTGAACACTTAATCGATTTACTGACTGATTGATTTGCGGCAGGAAATTGACCTTTAAAAAGGATCGTTTAACGTTATTTCATCATTACATTTTACTATACATGTTTGGTTTTCTGTAAAGTGTGTATTCGACTTTTTTCACTTACTGGATATTTATATAACTGAACATTCAAAATAAATAAATTTAAAAAAAGGATTGTACGGCTGAATTTGTATACTAACTTTTATATAAGTATGACATTTTATACTTAACTTCTATTAGTAAGAATTCAGTACTTCGAAACAAACATTATTATTTATAATTATTATAAATAATATTTTTTTTAATTCATATTTCTAAACCTTTTTTTTAAATGTTTCCTACTTAGATAAAAGGAAAAAATGTAAAACTATGGTACGTTATTATAAATTATTAGGTAAGATCCTTTACAAGGTAGGCAGAGAATACCGAGCATCAAATATACATCTATCCATACAAAACCGACGTATTTCTTCTATATTCAACACTATCTTCAAACAGGTAGACCAGTATCGAAATATAAGGTCAACTATATTTCAAGTATGGTTAGACATAGTAGTTGCGCCGGTAGATGTCGCTGTTACTCCATAAACACGTGTACGAGACCAATGATGGATGGTACAATAATTTCTTCGATGACATCCCAACACTCATTTTAGCTTCAGCTTTTTGTAGATTGAATCTATTGATGTATTTAATATTTTAATGAATTTAGTGTTCACTATCGCCGTACAGATCATCAATCATAGGAACACGTTTATTAGTTTACGTCAATACATTACCAAAGTACTTATGTACATTTATCTGGCTGTTTGATTGTTGATAATATGAACAAATACAAAGTTAATTGTGCGTAGTATAATCACAGCCCTGTTATAAAGCATTTTAAAGATTGTTCATCACTAATTACTATTATTATACTTCACGCCACGACTCCTACAAGCTAGGCAGAAGGTACTGAGTGTCGAATATCTCTATCATTCCAAACCTGACGGGATTTTTAAACATTAATCATATGACTAATCATCTTCAAATGTTGCATGGATTATGCACGTGAAATCAATAATGAATCACAAAGTACATTAATGAGTAGGTAGGCAGTGATTGTCAATTATGATTTCCAAACAGCGCGTACGAGGATTGGTATACACAATTGCTTACGCGAGGGTGCAAGTCAAAACAGCGATTCACAAATGTAAATACTGGATGGTTACAATAGCTAAATTAACGCAACCCAACTCGGAACAATGAGGATTGTGTACCGCGGTTATTGTAATATACATACAAAATACATGATGGCCGTGGGAACGAATAGATTATGACGATTAAGGCTAGAATTGTTCGTTTAACTGCCAACTATGTTCAGACAGTAGTTAGTGACTCTGTTGAACCGGCTGGACTTCGATTTCCGTCTAAAACAAATCTTTGTGCGTTTTGTCTTTTGAGTGTTTCGTTATCTATATATGTCTATTTAAATTTATATTTATCATCTGCAAATTATCTATGCCTATGATGGATAGGCAGTATGTGAGTTGACAAATACAAATATATAATTATTGTTTGAAAATTTTTTAGCGTCAAGTGAAATTTCAAATTCGCTCGCAAGCCTTTCTAGTGCACGCTGCAACTAGACCGAAAAAACGATTAGAAGGTTCAATTAGCAGTGCATTTCAAACGTATATTTATTTATAATTAATTCTGTCGATACGTGATTCACGTTCATCACGATTGCCACAGCCTCATTATAAAAAGCTTTTTCTCTACCAGCATGTCATTCAACTTTGATCTTTGTCCAGCGTGAATTACATCTTTCTTTCGTACGCCCGTCCCCTTTCCGACCCCTTTTTATTTCACATTTATAAGGTTTTATATCTCACAACACCGCTGCGATTCGCTTTGAATACTAAACGTATGTTTAAAAGAGTCGATTTTCGTATGAGAAATATATGTGGAGTTTTGTTAATTGGGCTTATTAGGAAGATGGTGTTGTGACAAGTCGAAAGTGCTATCGTGGCCATCGACAATGACGAAACGATGTTGTCTTCATTATGTGATGAGCGTTCACTATCTTGTCAGTTAAATTAAATGTATCGATAGATTACTTCGGACCGTGAGAGACGCCAATCGTAACACTTTCTTTTTTATGTGTGCGGTCCGCTATTGACACTGTGTCGAACAACCTGTGGGACCAAAATAATCATGTCTGCCTCACGTCCATATTGTTTTAAACGAAACCAATAATTTTAATGTCAAATATTATTATATTATATCGCCAGTTCTATTTTCGGGGTAGACCGAGAGTATTATCTAATATATCCTTCCTTGCAAACTTGCTACTGACATGTTATTACAATCATCTCTCTCAACACTCAGTCCGATGTTACAGACTTCCAAAAGGTTATATACATAAGGAAATTAGATTCACAAGTGGTACATGTTGCATCGATACTTGAATCGCAGTCGCAAAAGGAATAGCTGGTGGTATGGTGAAACGAAGCATATAAATCGGTTAGAGACAGCCCATTCGGTGTCGAATGGCTCGGATGGAGCCTTATTCTGTAACTTGGTCGTGCGAAGTTAATACACGAACTTAAACTATGAAATCTGTACATATTACTATGTACACTATATATACATAAAAATCTATGACATTTTTATAGATGACACTATTATTTAGTGGCTTACATATGTTTATAAAAACAAAACGCGTTAACACCACATAATTCTTTTGTAAATTCGTTGCGATAACACAAGTATTTATGTGAATATAATTGATCGGCTATTCATTACGATTAACGGCGGTCAATAAAAATCGTGAAGCGTTCAAAAGTACGATCATGATTAATTTCGTTAATCGGAATAAGTGTATGTGGTTGGCGGAGGCCATCAAAGCCGCCAGCCGGCGATCACCACGCGATATCGATGTACCAGCAATAATAATTGCTATGTGAATGGAATGATACACGCACGCGATCCAAAATAACGTTATACGTTCCATATAACTTTGTCCTGAAACTCCATACGGACCTACGGGAGAATTAATGGGAGCGGATACACCAACTGCATGATTTATGTGCGCTACATCGTATATAAATCGAACAGTGCAGTTGCAAATCATTAAGGGCGTGTAGCTACTGCGTTTAAGAGTTAAATAGAAAAAGATTTACCAAAGAAATCGTGTTGCGTTCGTTGGCTATTAAATACCCAATAAACCGACCATATTAGTGGTATTGGTGCGATCTTTAGAAATTATTTGCAATATTTTTATAATTTATTAAAAAATTTTTTGTCTCCATTCATTTATAATATTTTTATGCATTTATTTAAAATTTGTTTGTGTATGTAAATAATTATATCAATGAGTAATTATTATATTTACTACAGGAAATATTTTTCTACATGATATTGTAATACAAATTATGAAATAAATACATTTCATTAGGTGAAAATGTGAAACAATAGAAATGTGTCGAAAGGACATGAAGATCAATAAGTTTTGTAAACAGGTTAACGATAAACTATAATTCAGTTATACTGACAGCTTCGTTGGTCGAGTAGTTGCAGGAGCGACTGCTCCTCGGCTGGTCCAGGGTCCTAAGTCCTGGTGCTATGGGATTTTTCCAAATTAGCTCGAGCCGCAGGCAAACCATATTAACCCTTCTCGTTCTGGGAGGAGACCCGTGACCAATAGTAAAGCGATATGGGTTGATAATTAAGCAAATCTCTTCCCATTTTAGTTTTAATACATCAAATTTAAAATGTGTACCTGTCGGGCAGGAGCAGATCTGAGCGATGGCGACCGAGATCTCCCAGCGTCGACGTCACCCGCGCCTGTGAATTACCCAGCACCCACCAGCTCGCCGCCTTCGGTACCCGTAGACCCCACCGCCGATACCCTGGTCTCCTCCACCGAGACCCTACTCCGAAATATCCAAGGCCTGCTTAAGGTCGCCGCTGACAACGCACGCCAACAGGAACGACAGATCAGCTACGAAAAAGGTAAGTCGATAGCTAATATATTTTATAATTGTTTAAAACAATGCTCGATTAATCTATGAAAAATGTATAAATAACTTCACTTAAAAAGATATTGACATAAGCGAGGCAACAAATATAAAAAACAATAGAAAAATGTTGGATAGACTTTTTTTAACATTTATAAATAATAATAATAATATATTTATAAATGCTAAAAAAAAGAATCACCATTTATCACTATCGTGTATTACAGAAAGACAACGACCAAGAAAGCCGACAGATTAATGCTATAATCGATATTAGTTAATATCTCTCGCGAATCGATTCTGAGCGAACCGATGTTGATTAACTCTCAACTCGCATCAAGTGGGTACTTTTATCGCGAGCCATGCACCCTGGCTCCTGCCTACTACGTTATAACCACGCGTGATACATTTGGATCGCGTACACGTTATGAGGTAAAATTATTGCAATTAGAAAAGGCGGTAAAAAGTCTATTTAATATGAAGTGCAAAATGTTATATAGGTATACTGCTAATATCACAAATTATTTTTGGTTTCAATAGAAAGAGAATAATTAACCAAGGCTTTCAAGAACTCGTTTATTAAAATTGGTTTAGTTGTATTGATTAGAAACGTCATTTTATTACGCCAGGTGGCAACGGGATGGGCAGACATCACAGAGTGCTAAATCTTTCTACACTTACAGAGCTCGCTTCTTTTACGTTTACCCACAATTTAATAATATAGCGATTTTAAAGGATCAACTATAAAATACATACATATATTTAAACCAAGTCCCTTACAGGGTAGCCAGAGAAGACGAAATATTACTTTTAAATAATATGGCAGAATCTGTGCAAGTCTTGAGACAGAAGTGAGTAGAGTACTTGTGTTCTGCGCACCGGCGCAAGCGCATGTCGTGCCTTGGCAAATATCCCTAGAACAGATGCGCCTGAGTTATAGCCCGGCCCACTATCATTACACACGATTCCATTCGGACAGCAAAATTGTTTAATTGATATTTCTGCGAGTTATTTATACACGTCATTCCATTTTCTCCATGAGAAACGCCGTGTGAACTATGGACACTCGTATGTATTCGTGTAACGTGTGTTCGTAAATATCTTCGTGAGATTAGAAGTAATGAGATATTCCTGGGTCGTTCAACAATTTGTTGTGCCGAGTACAAAAATAAATATTTACCTCGCGAGCTATAATGATTTTTTTAATATTTAAATTTATTCACTAAGTATTTTACAATTCACTGGCGCTCAAACAAAAGGTTCGGGGAACGCAATTGTTATAATATAAAACTCATAAAAATACAGAGGAGGTTGGAAAGAAAACTCGCGGCGCAAGTCATCATCAAACTTGAATATCAATATTGCGCCTCGAGCCAATTGTATTAATAAACAAAACAAAATGAGAAATAATAATGCTATAGGCCAACAAAGGTACCATTTCTCCCCCTGACATATAAGCTAATGCCGAGGGAATAAAATCCCTAAACTGTTGGGTATTAAGACTCGAATTCGCACTTCCACATTTTCAACCCGTAATTTTGTTATTACTATAATAAAATTATTGTTGATGAAACATTTTTTTCGAATCGATGTGTCTGGTGAACCTTACCGTTGATTTTTTATAGAAATTACAGCAATCACTTGCCTGGTTCGCCTCGGCTGAATTGATAGGTGTTACTGGCAGGGCGGCTTGCATTTTAGTTGGTGCATTCGATTCGTATAATGTATCCACGCTTTTATGTATGAGACTGGTTCCATTACTTGGCTATCGGTACGCCTTCTGGCGCCGCCTGCATAACACTATTATTTATAAATCTTTACATTAAAAACGTACCAGGGCGCCTGTATTTTCCCGAAAAGTTAACGAGAGGAGTATAGTATACTCCTGCCATGTTTCATCAGTTATATTGTACGTCCTGCCATGGAATGTTTGGTGAGCCTATTGTCATACCCCAAGTACAGATCCAGACACCGAGCCACTACCAGTAACATTAATAGCCTAACGGCCTAATCAATTAATATTATTTTGAGCGAAGAAGGAGCACGTCATGTTGTCAGGTTAGCGATAATATTGACACTTGATTATCTGGACAAAGAGCCTGTTTTGATGTTATACTAATAAAATAATATATAAGTTAATATTTCTGGCAACAAATATACAATATGCCATAGAACTGTTAAGTTGAAATAACAAAGAGAAGTGAGCAGATACGTTGTTTGATGGTGTCCATAAAGCAAACGCAGATCACCCCTCTATCGCCCGCAAATGGCAGATCTCTATCTAGGTGTTCGCTGACAATTTTTACACTAGACAGTGTGGAGTGAGTGTCGCGCAGACGACAAATGTGCACGCATTCACTGCGTTATCAGATAAGCGCGGGAAGGGTTGTCTGAAAGGACTTTGCTATGATAAACCTCAGTCGATTCGTTCCTGTAAATAGAGTAGCAATGAATGGGAAATAGCTGTCATATTGTGGCCCTTTCGAGTGCCTTTACGATTTACTTCGACACCCGACTCAACTTGCGTTTTTTTTACCGTTGCGTGTTGATAAATAATTTTGAGTGGCGTGCATTAAGCGCGCGTACGATGAATATTTTTGGCGGGAACATCCAAAGTACATTAAAAGCCGCAACATAAATCGCTTAAGACAATCATACTCGTATCGAAAGAATACTTACTTTCTGTTTCGTTGTTAAGTTCAACGTTCACGCAGTTACCGCGGAGGAATAAATAAAGTGCCTGTTACACGCAGAATCGGTCCGATTGCAATCATCGTGACATAAATCTGCATCGGCTACTCTTTTAATCCTTTATCCCTGTTAATTCTTACCGCTTAGTTTATTTCTGTACCAAATGGCCCGGTCTTGTTACTTTGGTTTTGTTAACCTCTTTTGTTTTACAACTATCAGTTTTTGTTAAGCTAAGTGCCGTCGAATGGACAAATGGCACATGCACAGGTAGATAGGACAAGCCTGTTTTATGGGTTCCTGTTTTAAATAGAATTCCACTTCCATATCAGGAGAAAACTTAAAGCAACTTTAACATAATACTGTGATAGTTCCGATCTTAACGTACATAAGCTAGTTCCTTTCGTCTATATTACATCTATATATATATTTGTATGCGTGTACCCGTATATCCAGGCTAAACGATATGACAGAATGAGGATGATGATAAAACCATATTCAAAATAGGATTGTAGATATTGTCGCCATAAAACGGCGACATTTGCTTAAATCTGAAACACATTAGGAAAATTACACAAACAAATACAAACAGCGATTCGTCTAGCATAATATCGAATGTGACAAAACATTTTCAGTCTGACCACAAATTGGCGAACCCTTATTACGGGTGCTTAGGTGTTGATTTGCTTTGGAAATGTGCGATAACAGTTGGCAATGGTGTCGTTGTGGGAAAACGGCCCATCAATAACATGGAAGTGACCGATCGAACAAACACGGACTGGCCAATGATAAAAACTGATGAGCAAATAGACAGACAGGACTTGTGTGCTCAGCTAATGGATTCAATTGATATGAAAGCTTTTACAATGCTGACGACGGCACCAGTTTTACGGCGGAGCGAAACCGAATTACCGCGCCAGATATCCGCGCTTTGATTGATTTTATAAATGGTATTGATAACAATTACATACTTATCAGTAGGTACCTCGCAATTGACGCCTGTTACTCTAGATTTTTTATCTACCCTTGCAGCTCAATTTGTTTATTCTGTTAGAAGCCGATTCTCTAATCTTCCAATTCGCTATTGCCCAGTGTAGCAGACTTATAGCCTTCTCATTTAAAAAGCCCAGTTTTTAATAGAAGAACAATAAAAGGGTTGTTGACACAGAATTTTATGATAGAATATATTATTATATATTTTACTCGATGGTATCAATATTCTTAATCCTATAGAGTATATCTTCCTACATTTCAAAAGAAAACGACGATGAAAATTTCATAAATCCAAACTAATATTACATATAAATAACAATATGTATGAATATATTTTCATATTTTTCTTGGCAATCTGGCCGTTGGAATAAGTAACTCATTGTCGATGTTTACATCGTAAATTAGCTGAATCAGACAATTTGAGCGTCTTAAAGAAAACAAACAGAGATCGCAACGAGCGATCGGTGGGGCACACCTCGCGCACAATGGTGCGAAAGCTGTCGCGGCAGCAACAATGCGTCGTCGGTGTATCGGCGGCTGCGCATCTCGCGGGGCTCGTTAGCCGCTGGGCGTGCTTCGGCTCTCGTTAGCCGCTGGGCGTGCTTGGACTCTCCAATGCGCTGGGAGTCAGAACCACGCTATGCACACTATTCAGTTTTGCTATTAAGATGAGCAATCCTATTATGGTTTACCTTATTGGTTTTAAAGTTTAGGATTTAGTAGAAATTACTCATACCAATATTTATTAGTGGCGCGCATAAATGCCAAGAATAATTATAGTAAGAGGCGTGGAAATGTAAACGAAAGTCTTGTCACCTTTGTAGAGTATGCACTAGCATCGGATACGTGGTTTCCGTACCACTAATCCTTAGAGTAAAGTAAACAATAAGTGACATTAACGGATGGATATTAAAATGCCATTTCTGCAATGTACCGATATACGAGAGACATCGGGCAGCCATATTGGATTACTTGCGCGTGTCGCTCCGGTTACGTTGCGCACGCGACTCGACCACACGCACGCCATCTAGCGAACACCACTTTGAATATCGAACGTGACTTATTGTTTCACCATAACCGCCCTGTCAGGCTCTGTTAGATTATGAATTTAAGTTATAAAAAATATTATATCTATTTGAATAAACCGAAAAATCATTGTGCGTAGAATAAGCACGGCGACTCTGTAATAATAGCTATATTTGGCGCAGTGTGTTCTGTGTCTACTTTATAAGGGACATAGCTTGACCGTACAGTAATAAATATGATGATTATAATAAACCACTTTTCGTTTCCATTTCCTTCAATTTCATACACGAGTAGGTATTAGTTTTTTTTCTTTACATATTGTATATTACTTGACGCAGTTCCCAAAAAGTGTAATAGTCAATTACAAATCATTATCATGAATTTTATTATAAGCTTTTCAGTTTTATACGATATTTAAGATAGATAACAAGATTTTATACGAATTTTAAACTTGACTAGTACAAGTCAAGCATAAGTGTATATTAGATTTTACGGATGCTAGTTACAGAGCTTATGAGCAGATTTTGCCTCGTCTTCAGATTATCGTACCCACTAAAACTTTCCTTGGACATTTAGTAACCATGGAGTATTAAAATGTTTCTTAAGAGATATCCTGTTTTACGGATTCTACAGATTTCTTGAACATTCATCCTGATTCATACAGCTTTAAATTTTAACAAACATGCGACAGAAGAATTTGCCACTAGCTGGCATCTCTACTCATTTCCGTTCCAGCAGTGCTACTGGTAACTCTAGCCTATTTTACATATTAAATTATTTGTGACGGAAACTTTAAAACTTCCTAACGCAAGTGCAAAACGAATAAAACAGAACCAGTAGCTCAAATATGAATCCCGTACCGCAACAAGGTAAGAAGCTCCCTCAGGATCTTCACATGTCATAACTTTGTTACAAAAGATCGGATGTACAGATGTTGATTTGGGAATTTCTGTTTTATTGTGTGAATGACAATGTTCAAATTTGTTTGCAATGGAGCTAAAAAACGTCCTTCCATTTTCATAGAGCAATACAAAGGGGTGAAGTGGTACAATCGTAAAGTTTAATAATAATTACATTCTCAACTCTCCTCCGAGCTTGTGCACAATAATTAACCGCTCAGAATTACTTAGCCGAAATAATTTAATGTGACGTGAGACGAACGAGCAAGCGTGCCTACTACATATAATAAAATATGAATTCATATAAAAATTAATTAAATATTTTGACATATCACATTATGTTTTTTGCATTATCAATTTTTTTTTCGTAACTTTTATTCATAAATTTAAACGTATTTCAGAGTGTAGAATTGATTTTAATGAAATGTTCAAATGATATGAGGTACCTACTTTTTGTTTGTTTTGATTTGTGTGCACCAATTAAACATAAGCGTAGCAAAACTTCAGTTTGTCAAAAACTCGTACATTTTGTATTCATGGAAATTTCAGACTGTTCTTAATATTTAAAACTGACATAAACCAAGGTTTAAGAGGAGATATTTGGTGGCAAACATAATAAGATCCCTTGTCTCGTTACGAAGGTTCGAATAGGGAAGTTCATGTGTAATTTGACGTGTTTTGTCTCTATGGGTTAAAATAGGACCCCTTGTTGTAGTTGTAATTTACATACGGAATCACAAGCCGGAATAATGTGGTACATGCATACGGTTTAACCTTGTTTACAAAAGTGTTTGAGAATACTCTCGGTAAAAACATTACTGTTCTGGGAATACAAAGTTGGGTTACATTTAATAATTATATTTTGTTATTAGGTTAACTCACGTGTTGCACAATTACAAATTGACCATTGACTGTTTCTACTATACAAATACAATTTTAAATTTATATTTCGTTATTAGAATAACTCGCGCATTATACAGTAACAAATTGACCATTGACCACTTTAATTGCAATAATAATAATTCCTCTTCTATTAATAATATACAATATCATTATTAGAGTCTCTTAATAAATCCATCCCCATACTTTACGCAATCAAAACTGCGGACACGTTGTACTTATTCAAAGTTAACCGCCGCAATGTTCTGCGACTGCCATTACTTTTCATTATAAGTTACTTTCCCTAATTTCAATTTCCTCGATACGACAGGGAAACGAAATAATACTCGTATAAGTCATAGCGTGCAGCTGCTAGCTACCGTCGAGATATAAATACTCTTTATATGCAGTTAAATTTCAGGGCCCGCACCGCCACATTGGAACTTTGCAGAAAAATGAAAAATTACCGGTCAGGGAGAGGCGACCGCAAAAACATCGCATAAGGAACAACTAATGAAAGCTTAGAGCCATTCGCATAAATCTCCCTTACATTTTTAATACCAATATATCCGTCGAGGGGAGCTTCCGTCGGGGAAAGAAAAAATGTAACCGAAAAACAAAACATTCGCGGACTCTCGCGTTTTATATCTTATTTAAATACCAGATGTTGTTCGGTTATAAATGTGGATATTTTTAATCGGTGCCTTACCGGGGACATAATGGTATCGGCCGATCTGCCGTCAGCTGGTATGTAGATGTACAGCAGTTTATCGTGTTCGATGGCTAATTTAAAAATCCCTCTTCGGGGATCGTTCGCGTTGCGCGCCCCGTCATCTCGGCGTGGCCGCGTGATATCTCTCTTGACCTGTATGTATATTTTTTATTCGCTTCGTTACCTAAGCTTTTTGATATCGTATTGAATCTCGAGGAGTCGTGTAGTCTCATTAAAATAATACAGGGCTACCGGATAATCTTATCCGGTGTGTTTCGATCGCAGATTGGGTGCGCGTGTGTCGATAACACTGCGAGTTATTCCGACCGTGCACGCTCGATACACTACGCCTTTTTACTTCATTTTGCAGCGACATCTTCATTATTTGTACCTCGTCTACCAATACCGCGGCTTCAATAAGCACTACCTTTTCCCTCTATAAATTACATGTTAAGAGCGAAAAAAAGAAATTCCTCAGTAATTTATTCATGAAATTATACATATTACAATACACACATGCGAAAATCTCGACGTCAAGCAAGTACTGGCAGATTGTACTTTTTATGACTGAGACACATCAACATCTCCTGATGTAAAAGCTTCCCTATTACGGAGACTGAGGGATGAAACTCAGTGTAATGGTTGGAAAAATTTGATGTTCTAAATTTCACACATAATAAAGGGAAGCAATTCTTATGATTATTAGCGTGGAGACTGCGGGAATAATCCTCCGCAGTGACATCGCAGTGTGACATAATCCGGAAAAATCTAATAACAATAAAATAAAATTGCCGCCGGTTTGTAAATTTAAAAAGCATAGGGAAGGAAATTCGTTTTCCGCGCCACGACAACCATTATCGTTACTTTGAATATACCTTTTTTGTGTATCGCGAATTTACTCAATACATTGAATTGGAATGAACGATTTTGTATGTCAGATTAAATTCGTTAAATTAATAAATTAGGCAATATTGCTCAA
Organism: Microceris scylla; assembly: GCA_018245595.1. Taxonomy (NCBI): domain Eukaryota; kingdom Metazoa; phylum Arthropoda; class Insecta; order Lepidoptera; family Hesperiidae; genus Microceris; species Microceris scylla. Next base: position 13,386 of record DWDT01000417.1, read on the forward strand.
TATTTTTCGACCGTTACATAATCTTCGGTTAATGCTCAAGAAGATCTCATTTATTCTTATACCCACTTCCGTTTCTGTTAAAACATTAAATCAACGATATTACTTAGCGTTATGGCATTATAACTTGCGATATTAATGTTAAAATTTCACCTTAAGATGGACACAGACTTCCTTCGTTCCTCCCGTTTATAAAACGACCCAAAAGCGATTTGGGGGCCAATAGAATACTCACCTTTGTTTCCCTTTGTGAAGACCCATTTCGGTCGCATTCACCTCAACGCCCGTTTAAATAATTTTGCCGGTTTTGAGTCGTAAATTTTAGGAAGACTTTAATTGTTATTTTCATTGCATGCTCAACTTAGTTTTCCGCGATTGTGGGGGCTGTGAAAATATGTCTTAATTCGCACACCCTATGACTTACGTCTCGGTGAAATTAAAGTTTTTCATTGTTTGTCAGGAATAAAAATAAATCAATTTTATGGCTGGTATCTTTTCAATTATTAATTCTAGTACTGGGAATTAATTGGAATTATACAATTGCTTTAGCTAATCTTGATTTTCGTATACAAAATTATCTTATTAATATTGATGGCTATTAAAAAAAAATTGTTATGCAACTGCATTTTTAAAATGTAGGTATTTGTTTTTAATCTTCTAAATATAAATCTTATTAAATTTAGAATTATCACGGTTCCGTTCCTCGTGGTCGCACAATTCTCTGAGGGTGATACATTCCAAATTTAAATATTGTTTCTTTTGCTGAGTGCACAAAATTGAAGAGAAATACAATTTACCCCGCGACCCTTACGAACTCAAACATTGAATACTAAAAAAATAAAAGGCAAAACGTATTTCCAGCACACAAAGTACAATCTACTTATGCATACGTATTGAAAATACGAAACGATTACGATATCAGTTAATTACTTGGGGCCATTATTATATTGCATAACCGAAATCGATCCTTTTGTTTATGGGTTTCGATCCTTTCAATCATCTATCAGCAATTGAGTTTCGTTATAATAATAATTGTACATAATTATATACTCCCTTGAACGGCTCATCACTTTTATTGTTATTTTATTTATAAAGTAATAATTTTTTCATCGAAAACAGACTGTATCGGGTTTTTAATTTGATTTATTCGATATGATGATCGATTTAATAACAACCAAATGTTCCGCTTTTTGCTTTCTTTTATGGTTTAATGTTGCGACAATTATGTTCACATTTTTTGTTACGTACATCCTATGATGTGATTTTAAATTTAATTTTAGGTACCTATAAGAAAATATGAAGCATTATCAATAAAACATCTGGGGTTTTGTACCAATAAGGCATTTTTAAAACGGATATGAAATGTGCAAAGGTACATCTATATCACTGAAACAACATATATTTTCCATGGAAGACTAATAAACAATGTCTCGGTAAAAACGATATCACAGCGGCTTCCATACTAAGCGGCTATGAAACAGTGAGATAGATCGCAACGAGTATTTAGGACGCACAGACCACCGGGAGCACCTTTTGTTAAGACAACTCGCAAATCGCAAGATGCGCAGATACGGCGCATACCGACGCCGACCCTTAATGGCGGTCCCTCGGCGGAGGTAATTTACGTCTCATGTGCGAAACCACTCTTAACTAAAAGCCCCTTAAATTATACCACTACGGGATTGATTCAAAATTAATCTTACAAAGATCGAGGCGAACGTTTGCGAGATAAAAATTGATATGGCCTAACTCTATAGCGAAGCCATTTTGGACACTTCGCGATTTGATTCATGGTTAATAAACCTGTAATCATTTTATCTTTTTTTAAATACACAAATTTCGTTAATTACGTACCTAGGTATTATGATTTAAAAACAATAAGAATGTCGCACAGCTAATTAAATTTGGTTGTAATGCGATCAATCAAGTATAATAAACTATGATGGTGAGTATCTACGTTATTAGAAATAACAAAACAAAAGTATAACGATATTTTCGATGAAAACAGCGCGACAACCCGGTACAGGTCTACAAGACAACGTTTCAATTTACAAGATCACGGTTTAAGATAAGGCCCCGAGACTCATACTGGCTTATTCTTGGGGCTTATTACATAGCATGCATGCGAGAGTTAACTTGTCCCCTTATCATCGAGATTATTGTTTGTCGATACGGTACGCAGCCAGTCGCCCAGCTTCTTTGTCCGTACTTCAAGTCCAGTATTTATAACCAGATTAAATGGAAAAATGCTCTCATACAACCGATCAATTAAATTCTCTTAACGCCTTTTAGGGTGCTGATGGTTTTTTGTCTATTTCTTTGTCTTTAATCGTAACAATTATAGCATTTGTAGCAGGTGTTTTAACATCATCATCATCGTTATTGATCACTTAATAACAACTTCTTTTCACACATTATTAAATTGCATTTCTATTCCATATTCAAATTGAGCGTAATAAAAAATTCATATTAACATTTCTGATAGCGAAGCGGTGCGGTATGTGTACGTTGCACATTGAAATGCAAGTTTCAATTAGAATGTTCGTATCGAATGGTCTTAAATAATTACCGAGCTAACAGAATTATTAAATGAAACAATCCTCGCCATATCGAACATGATAGTTGCGGGTCCGGTAATGTTGTATTGACTTTAATTGCGCCCAGCGTATTGCGATACGATCGAATTATACCTCCGACGTTTGTATTAGTGTTTTCTTTCTACAAGTTTATACGATAAATTATTGTAAATGTAATTTATGTTCTTTCGTGTAAATTAAAAGCTCTTGTTACATAGCAAATAGTGCGACGATCACCTTAGCGTTCTTTGATTCTCTGCGCATTGTGTTTTCAGTTCAAATAACACGGACGGAATTAGTGAATTCATTACTCTAGTATACAATCATCAAAATAATTTAATTATCATCGTCATTATCAGCCCTTTTATCACTGTTTACCTTCACTCACCACCTACTGTTGCTTGTACCTCTCAGAATAAGAAAAATTAAGCCAAACTCTATCATGTTCACAAAGTCTCTAGCAGACTTCACATGTCTTAGAAAACTTTATGTAGAACTTGGCTTTCTTCGCCATATTTTTTTTCGAACTTTATTTTAAAACTTCTAACCAATCTCCATACCTACAAATATGTAATATGTACTGCAATATACCTTACATAGGTGCTAACAACGCAAGTTAATCAGGCTGATCCCTTACGAGCTCCATTAGATAGACGAGTTAGGCACCTAATTGAATGAGGGACCGAATTAAATTGTGAACGAGCGTGACCTCTTTCTATTCAAATTTCAGTCATTCTGATGCGTTCATTCGCGTCTCACAAGGCAAATGAGGAGACTTCTCACATTATATATACAATTTCATTAAAATGCTTTACGTTTAAGATTAACCAAATTGGAATATAATACTTATTATTTATCTACTTTATGCAATTATTAAAGTTAAGAGTGAATAGGTAATTTCTAGACAAGCGTGTAATATATCTTAGGATACATCTCGTTTACCGTCAAATAGCGATAAACAGATTATAGTTTAAAAGTTCCAGAAAGTATAACTTTTTTAATTATGATAAAAAGTTAGAACAAATGAAATAAATAATTTAATGAATAATAAAATTGAACAAAATGTTGAATTGAACACTTATAACAATGAGATCCTTAAATGCTATTCTGATATTAATTCCACTTCTAAACAACATCCAACATTCAAATAACTCCATGTATTAATCGATGGAAGGATGAATTAATTAAGCAGAAAGCTGCTTTTGATTTATATGTATTTATTGTTGTAATCAAATAATAATCGGTAGCGTCTCAAATATCCGAATCGGAACTTGCTCCCCCAATCATTTCCGTCAGGTTAGATTTAATTGAAAGTTATGCAAATCTCTCAATTCGACTCCTTCACAATGGTACCCGGATTCCGAATGAGTTAATCCGTGTTTATGTTCCTAATCGGCCCCTTGCTGACGGCCTTGTTACGGCTTTAGCTCTGTTCATTTATACAATGCCTTTTGTGTACACACAACCATCTATTTCACTTAAACTTGATGTTATTTTGCTATTTTCCACTTATTACCGTTTACTAAATTTGGATTCATAACCATTTTATATATCGCAATCGCAATCTAGTAAATTTTCTCATTATTATACAGCATTTTTCTGAACCATATAAAAAAAGCTTGTGTACTCATGTAACAAAAGTAGGTACTACACTTAAAATGCGATTTAATTGCCCCACTGTTGAGCATTGCGCAACCACGAAAAATTCACGCATTTCGCGGTATCGGAGAAAAGTTTTTAATTTTTTAATTGATACGTCCATGTAATATTTTGTCGTTAAACTAACATACCAAATATGTGTGTATATGTATATCGTGCTTTTTTGTCAATCGATTGGTTGGTTTGGTGGACAATGGCGCTGATGATGACAGTACGATATAAAATATAGCAAATTATGTCATTGTTGTGCTTAATATCATGATTTTATTTTAATATTTATTATTTGTTACAGCGGAATTAAAAATGGACGTACTGAGGGAACGAGAAGTAAAGGACAACCTGGAGCGGCAACTACTGGATGAACAAAAAATGAGAGGTTAGTTCATTTTTACGTAAAGAATTGACAAGAAAATAAGCAGGACGTTAACTTACACCATAATTGTATCCGTTTAAAATAACTTGAACAAATATTACATCAATAACACCGTCCGGTGTTTATATAAAATGGATATTTCGTAGCAACAATAGACCAAGACCAATAACCTGAGCGGAAAGCACAAGTAGGGTGTAATTTCAATGCCTCCATAAATCTGAACCACGAACACGCTTCGCATTCACCAAAATTAACAGGAGATCTTATTACAAGACCATTGTCTTCTTCCTTCGCGCGTTATTTATTTCCAACATTAAAAGTATTATTTTCTCATATTACGACCGCTCGTGCTCTATGTTGCCAATTTTCGTTTCGTGCTATCGTCTCATCGTCGTCTCTTACATTCGCTGTAATTGTATATGCCACAATGCGTTATTGATGTACAATTAATGCATTTTTATGCGTATATTCACACGTTATAGCCGATAAGTTCTTATTGTTAGTACCATTTTCATATTTACTTTTGCAGTTTCCCAAGCCGCGGTTCGCGTGTTCCTTTGCTTTCTTCGATTTATAGGTTCATTGATAGCTTTATGGGCTTCTTTGACGTCTATGTAATCACTATAATCGCAAAGTTTATTTAGAATTTTATTATGATTTATAAGATATTCGTACACGGTATCATAATCGATACAACTTACTGGCAATATATCATTAAATATTACTTAAAAAATGACAAACACATGGAACTATTCCCCTTTACAAAAGCAAAGGTTATTTCCCACTTAACAGAACGCTACCCCTTCTTACAATACAAAGCAGCATTTAGCAAATAAAGAAAACGTAACAGAATAAGGGTAACCTTTTTACAAATGTCAAGCGACAAGGCGCCAGTGACCTAGCGCCCTAAGACAAAGGGTTTAATCCCATTGGACAGACGGCTCAAGCTAATTTCAACTTTACACACTAAGAAACAATATCACACTTCAGTTCACTACTAACAAAGAATTTACATGTCGCATTGATATTACGGTTGAGAATACTTTATTGAGGAAGGCATTTCTGTTGTACAATGTGCTGGTCGTAATATAAATCGAAATGTTAATATACAAGTGACAGGCAGCAGTAAGACTGTCACCGGATCTAATGAAACAATTACGTACTTTGAAACACACGGTCTAATTATGTGCGTGACATGTTATATTTACGTCAAGCTCGCGACCGTTGCAATTGTACACGTTGATAAAAAATACACACTGCAAATATCGAACTGTCTCACAAAAGAAACAAGCGTAGTTAGCGTGTGCGTTGGTATGAATTATAATATTTTAATTGTCACGCTTATCATTCATATTTATGATTTTTGTTTGTGTGTTTGGAAAACCTAAAACAAATGAGACTTAATATAGCATTACGCACTTGTTTGTGTAAATGTACTGGTATAATACAAATTTAAAACAATTTAATTATTCCACTTCATTGAACATTACTATTTACCTTCGTTTGTGAGTAAGAGTTTATAAACTTATATTGGTCTCTGGTCTCGGTGTAAATGTACTGACGAAACCTACAGTGTTAATGGATTAAATGCACTATTTGACAATGCGGTGTAAAAGCTTTTTGACAACTTTCCGTTGATGCTTCCGTATTGAGGCTAGCCTTGTACAGATTAAAGTTATTTGGTTGATTCCATTGGCAAAGTACATATATCGGACAATGTTAATGTTAAAATACATGTTGGCAGCCATTAGCGTCAACCCAATAATCCCCGGCGTCTGTTTATTTATTTTGGTTTGAAACTATATCGTTGCAAAGCTTTGCGGTAACCGCATCCATGTGGCGATACAACAAAGAGGGAAATTCGGATCCTATACATATTTCACACGGTGAATGAACTCGATTGCGACGTGAGCAATACTGTTAATTGCCAAAAACCAATCATCAGATAGCGCGCTATGTGTCGACGCCATGAAATACGCCTTTAGTTACAAAAGCTTGCACCGCACTCAGCGTTCACGGCAATACGTCCGCTGAAAGCAATCAAAAATACAAAATACTATTCGGCCCACGGTATCGAGCGTCGATCTTTGCGGCATAATTCGATTTCCGAAAGGATAAATGGCCAATTAACGTAATGATTTCGTAAATAAAAAAAATCCAAGTAAAACTGAACAACAAAGTAGGAGTTTTCGGAGCATTCAAATTTTATCCCTTATGGTGGGTCCGTGGCGCGGACCAATAACAATCAATCAGGGCGCCGATCGCAGTCCGGCATGAAAATTGGAATCGAGCCTAATCAACGTCCACGGACCATACGGGCATTCATAATAGATATTGTGTTGAATAGTCCAGTATCGCGACGGAATCTAGCTCCGTAGTGCTGAACTTCGCTTCCATTTAAATGGGCCCATATTGACTTACCCACTCGATTTTAGAAGCTTCGAAGTTAAAAGGCAATTTTTTTGTTGATTTATATAGAATTGTCTTCTTTGATAGAAAGGATTTTTGTTCAAAATAATTTTAATGAGAATTAAGTCCTGTGGGATACGAATTATTCAGACAAAAGACGCAAACAATTAAATTATGAACATTTATTCTTTAAGTATAACATTTATTCTTTAAGTATAAGTTACCACATGAATTATCAGACTATGGTGAAAATAAAGCGGAACATTATCCGATAATATAAGTCAGGTACCTACTCATTTACATAATAAGTAGATATATTTATAAATATCATATTTAACAATTATTTTAAACTTTTTCTAACAGTTACGCTATTAATGTCTAAATATAAATGTATTGTAAATGGAATGAATTCACCTTTAAAGGGTGACACATACTCGTAAACTGTAATACAGTAACGCCAATTCATTATATCCTGCATTATACCTTTAATTACAATATGCCTGCTTATTTCATATTATAATTGAAAATTAAAACAATAAATAAATCAGCTGTACTTGAAATAATCATACATTTCTTACCATGAGTTCTAATTAACAGTTTATAAAACAATATCAATGTAAGGACAAGAAAATAGTTAATACTGTACTGAATAGTTCTGAGGCTATTTACAAATAATTATTGCTACGTAGTATATGTACCCTTTGGTCCTGGAATCCGTCACTCGATCATTTTGATTTATTCCTTTATAATTGACTCAGACTTGGACACGTTTGCGTAACTTGTACAAAGATAACCCTTAAGCTTCCTCGTTGCCGTGGAATCTTATGGGAGTTAGATCGAGGGGTGAGGCAGACGAATCCGTACTTTGCCTCTGTAGTATTCACACGTATAAGTTTCGTTAAAAGCGTTGTATAGAACTGATTTAGATTTTCTAGTAGTGGTTCGGAGTCTGGATATGTGCCCGATGAATGGCAATAGGCTCACCACCTATTCCATG
>DWDT01000418.1:0-21366 GCA_018245595.1 Microceris scylla
GAGCCTACACCACGCTGACTGCACAACTGATACATATATGTACACTTCTGCACAAATACCTATATTTCTAAGTGTATAAATATAAACAGATAGATATCTTTATATTCCAAGACATAACAACTTCTCGTGTTCACTACACAAATATTTATCCTTATTGGGAATTGAACTTGCATCGTCATCATCGTCAGCCTCTAGATGTCCACTGCTGGAAATACGCCTCCCCTAATCTGAGCCATTCCTTCCGGTCGTGGTCTTTCTGAATCCAGCAGCTTACCGCAGTCTTTTTATATGGAACATATACTGGATTAAAAACCAGGGTTACCAAACAAACAAAACCAGTACACTGATAGTCCAGTCAACCAATGAAATTGTACATGCTTTTGTCATAGTAATTTGACTAAGGCTTTCCCTTCAAGTTCCGTATAGAATATTCAGCAACTGTTACATTTAACTTACGCTATTACATATATTATGTAGTCAAACTCTACACAATGCGCTTAATATCCCTTTAATTTCATATGACTCTACCCATAATTGCTCTACGCTCAAAACCGGATATCCGTTGCACGTACGAGTATGCACCCGCGCGCTCGTCAAATGCCTTACAAACGGCCTGTCAGTGTCAGTACAGCGAGACTCACTGACAGCAGAGGGGTTATCATATTATAACTTCTGTTGAGTAATGCCGTTTTATGTTACAACAATTTCTGTGCAGAATATTAAATATTTCAGTTGTTCACTGTGTTGTACTTATGTACATTTGCACACTCGTTTTTACCGCGCACATGTAAAATGTGCAATAATTTTCCATCAGAGGCTGTCCGAGAGTGCTACTACATGGGGTTCTTTAAGAAAATCGCAAAGTGAGCTCTCCTCAAAAGTCGGCAATGCATTGAACATTCGTCATCTGTTACAAATGTCCATAGCCGACGGTGACCACTTACCATCAAGTGGCCCGCCTACCTGTTTGAAGGACTAACTGTAATAAAAGACCCCTGGACTTCAGCCCCGCTTTGAGACAATTTTGCACGTATTTTACATGGAATAACGATTTTATGGTACCTAGATCAAAATTATGTCTTTCTACTCAGAATTATCTAGTCAATACTCTATCGTAAAAACGATAACCAAACAAGTAGGTATTATTATTATCGTTACTCAGATGCCGTTAAGTATATACAGTTATGTAGTTATTCTCCTTTCGTATAGCTAATAACCGTACAACAGAGAAGATTATAGCAACGTTCATTTTATTACAACCCGACATCATATCGCGCAAGTACAGTGTTTGCATTACACAAAAATATATGCTCTAAATTCGTCTCGGTGTCTGAACTCGTTTTTTGTACTGTAAACTTTGGTATAATAACTATATTCTGAGGGTAAAGGATAATACAAACCTCGCACAAATTTCAATTAAAATTCAAATAGTTTTATTCTTTTTATAAATATACGTATATTTAAGTACACATCCATTACCATATAAATTCATCGATTTTAGTTATTTTAAGATAAGTAAGCTGGGAGAAAAAGTATGCGAAAAACATCTCTCGATACTTTAAAAACAGGAAAATAAAAATAACCGTGGTTGAGTCTGACGAAGAGGCCAGAAGATAGCTTGTCCCATATAATATGAATGTCAATATCAGCCAACTGTCATTCTTAGAAATCCAACGTTTAAATTTGAAGTAATGACAAAGTCGCGCAGCTACAAAACTTCTCAAGAAATGAGCTCTTAATATTAGAACAGTATATTTTTCAATGTCACCTGAACAATGAGACATGAATTTCCAATTTCCTGCTCATAACTGGATGTTGGCAATAATATCAAATCTTTGTCTGAGTAGTTATGTAATACCTCTTTGAAAATCACTCTATTCTATTCTATTCTCAATCTATTCTGTCTCATTCTTTTTCTTTGGGTTAATCCGCGAACAAAGTTGATTGTTCAGAATGTTTATAAGTAGTCTCGGAAATGGTTAGCAAAATATTAGGTTTTTGGCAGAAGCTCGACAATTTAATAAAGGATCGTATTGCGCATTCGCCCTTAGGCAACTGGCAGAAAAGTTTTCATAAGACTTTGCCCATTATAGTACTCGATATTTTTCAACGTTTCTATTGTTAAATAATCGGTATTCGTAAGATCACTCGCTGCTCGAATGGAAACTTTATCCACACTGTTCAAGCAAGGCAGGTTCATTTATCAAAAAAAATAATTTTTAAACCTAGATTGAATCAAAACTTACCATCTCATGGCTGTATCTTATACAGAAGTACTTAACTATAAGTAGGTCATCTTCAATAAACTCTTGCAGTTAATGTAGATTTCAAACAAGTTTTCAAAACAACTTCACGGAACTTCATTTCCTGCTGTCATCTGAAGTTCACTGGTAAAACTAATGGCTTGTATAAATACCACAGACTGAATATATTTGATGCTATGAAAATAGAGTTATAAAACGCGTGGCCGCTAAATTGATCTACTTCTTTGCATGAGGTAATCAAGCGTGCATTTTACTAAGCTAATATTGCATTATAAATCATAGTTAAATATGTATTATTCTTGCATCTATGTATTTTGCGTTTATTTTACGTTCGCCGAACCAACTTCCCGAACTGTAAAAAATATTATTCCGATGTCTCGGGCGTATTATTTTAGTATGGAAGTTTTTCTCAAACTTTATCGTAGCTCTGGCTTCACAATTTATTTATTACGTAATAATCCACTTTGTTACGACTACCGCGCATAATAATTAGTAATAAATTAATATTACTCTGTAAAAAATATTTTCTTTCTTTTAACAACGGTCTTAGCTGTTTTTTATATTTTCTTTTTATATGTACCTAAATCCTTGGATTTGCAAAGAATATAGAAATTATAGTTAGTTTCTAGGGTAATTTAAAACGAAGGCCGTTGGGTGCGCCGCCGCGGGCGAGTACACTGCAGCGTGTACTGTCGCGCACAACTGCCGCAGACAGTTCTTTCGTAAGCAGCAGAACAGCTTGTGTAAGCAAAACGCTTAATAGATATAATTTTATTTATATTTGAAAAACAACTGAAGACGTCTGATAAATAATATATTACATAACTAATTTTTAAATTAACAGAAATGGACTCTTAAGCAAATTTCGGTGGCTGCGTGGTCCTTCGACGTTTGTAGAGTGCCTGGCTGCATTTATGACGTCTTCCTCGTTTGAAAAGTAAGGAAAATATGCGTTGGGAAATACAGCACCGTTATTTATGTTATACTGTAAAAACCAAACAAAAAATTTTGCCTATCACCTTCATCCACTGATGTCTTTAATTATTTGGTTCGAATTTCGAATCGAATTGTGAATCGCCAACATTGTAACTCACGTGCAAGAAGCTTTTTTTACAGATAACAACATTATCATAAAATTTCTTCACTTAACTTTCCTCGATCATTAGACTAACTGAAGCGAGTTTTACATAACTTAATAGTTCCCAAAAGATTGTGAGGGATTTAAACTGAAGTCCAATTACTTAATTAACTTGTTGAAGTTCGTGAAAGTTAGACGCTAACACAATTTTGATCAGCAGAGCTGCTGTATATACAATTTTCAACTTGTATAAGCAATGATGGAGTTTATTAAATTGCATTTCACGAGTGCTCACGATGCACGAAGATCATGCAAGTTTTGTACCACAAGGATGTTGTATCAAGAATTATAAATTGATTATTATTTATTAATTAGCTTCATTGTTTCATAACAGAAACTGCTCGATTAGTTCAGCACAAACTAAAAATTCGAAGAAAATGAGTTTATTAAAGTAAGTTGTTTTTATAATTTAATTAATTAAAATTTTTTCCTTATACTATTGACAGCAATTAATTGAAAAAAGTTATTAAACTATATAATTAAAGGAGAATTTATTTTTAAATTTTTGTTATCCCCTATCTCTGCCTTTAGAACCTCGTCTATTTGAATAAGTATTATAAAGTACAGGTTTGAAAAATATAACACATCGAAAAGTATATTTTTACGCGAATTTTCTACATGTTCTTTCTATATAAAGTTGGTCTATTTCTACATGAAGTTTTTTCACCATCGATTAAGTGCTTTAAGATAATATTATACCAAATACCCTACTTTCCCATTTATTATATTATTATATAAATAATGTGCTTTTAATATTACGGGAATCACCACTCAAATACACTTTTACATTCCAAATCGTACCGAAATATGGCAGTAGATTCTACGTTTGGCCCTTTTTTATGACCTAATACTTCTTAAATGGCAGTAATGTTAACATTAGGAAAAGCGAAAATCATTGCGCTTATACTTTATCCAAATAGCACAGCAGTAGACAGCTGTCACAACTGTCAGCTGTCACCTACGGACATGTGAAAGTAACCTTGGATAAGATTTAGGGGTTGGACTATGAGTGTCAGTTAGGGCAAATAGTTTAGTTAGTCTATAACAGTATCCATTTCTTAGCGTAATCTGGTGATTGGAAAATGGGAATAAAACTGTTAGCATATTTTAGTTTGATCATAGCAAGTTAATAGGGTGTAAGGCGTTCCAACCACCATCTCAGGAGCCCAAACCAACCTCACCTGCACGTGGTGCACCCTGCCGTAACAGACAAGGCTCTGGCGACCGGCTGATTGCGAAATAGGTCAGCCTAAATAAGCACAGCTAAATGCTCTGGTCGCCGACAGGCAGCTGCGTCAGCGGTGCGAAAAGCTGTGCCCTGCGATCTCTAACGCGCATGCCCAACACGTAGGTAACAGGCATAAACCCCCTTTTGGGGGAGACCTATGTCCAGCAGTGGACTGAGATAGGCTGAATAAGCTAATATCAGCCTATGATTAGCCTGAGTTAGAATGAGTGCAGTGTCGGTTATTATTGCCATTGGTGCATATAGGATTTTAGTAGCAATGCAGCTAGTAGAAGCCTATATGAGAGCAGATTGTATGAGTCATTGATATGTCAATAAGAGTGTGCCACATGAACATTTTGTCAATCGTGTAAACGCGAAAAAAAAATGTAGAGTACGTAAGTTTTAAGCACGGATGAAGTCACCAGTAAGATAGAGATACATGTATGTATAAGGAATATATAACATTATAAGCCGAGCGTGACTATTGTAAAGCCTTATTTAGGTGCGAAGCCTTCACTGCGTTGACGCGTAACCGCGTCGGGAAAAGGCCTTATCGGGTGACATTTACCGTATTTTGGGACCAGTTAATCCAACTGTTCCGGTTGTTATCAGTAATAATCGTAAAGCCTTATGAGAAGATTTGAAAAGACCGAATGAAACGGTGAATCAACACTAAGCCGCAAAAACGTTCCACAGGATATGTTAAGAATTATAATATCTTGCGTATTCTCAAATAGTTTGTTATATGTGCTATCAGGTGTTAATCTGTATATTACTCTACGTGAAAATAAATTGTTCTCTACCAGTTTATTAACAGTTAGTCGTACCCTAGGGCGAGACTCAGAGTAATTAGTTCATTAATTACTCAATCACGGTCTTAATGACACCACGAGATTGTTATTCTGAGTGCTACTAACCTTTACCTGTGGTTACTTGTTAAATTGTTAAAATAATTGTAATAAACTGAGTTACATTTTACATCATATGGCATGTTTTAAACTAGTAATAAATCTTTATGTAGGGTCCGACCATTTGATCTACTCGTACCTAGTAAGTACTTGACAGATCTAGAACTTTCGATTCCACATAGATAGAAAAAGAATCACAGTAATTTTTAATTGCAATGAAGATTTTGGAATATTTTACAACATCTTACTGAATATAACTTAATATAACTACATCTACCAATAGTATACTAAATATAACTACATCTACCAATTCTCTAAGGTATTCTACAAAGCACAGATAAGCAAGTAACATTTCTAGTCGATTTTCCCACTAGCCGTCAATTCCACCGCACCCAGCATTGTTGAACTCTTCTAATGGGCAGTGTCTAACTTTTCACCCTATTTGCGTCTTGAACTAAACCTCGTACTGAGGTGTCATGTTTATACACACACATACATACACATACACATACACATACACATATACATATACATACACATATACATACACATATACATACACATCCACATATACGTACACATACATACTTATTATGTGTGTGTGTGTGTGTGGGTACATTTAGTGCACTTAAGTCACCTGACCGTTGTATACAATTCAGTAGGAGATATACTCGTACCTACTGATATAATAATATGAAAAATAAATCTTCCTTACGAAAATAATGACGGGTAAACTATTATTTATAACCCCGTTGAAGAACAGGGTGCGTGAGGTAGCGTATAAATAACATTTATTTTGTTCTAGGGTTGTTTATGAGAGACATACGCGTTGTATGGTTAGAACTAGTACCGGTTTTCGCTTACAAGAAATAAAAGAATCTTTCTGTCTGTTACATGTTTATCTTTATCTTGGACCGATTTTGACTTTGGTATACACACTTAACATCAGGTTAGCGGAACATAAGGTTAAAGGAAGTTACGTACGTACGTACGTATTTTAAATATTTTTTTTAACTATAATGATATTACTTGCAACGTCATTACGAGTAAACGCATATAAAATATTTATTGAACCGGTATTTAATTTCATTAATATAGGTGTGCTGCTGAAGAGTTGTTTTCATATTAAACGCGTGTAGGTCTCATTGTGATATTGGTTCACGGTTCTGGCGATATTAAATGTTTGATATATTAAACCGTAACTTCACGCCTGTAATCCCCAAAGAGGTGGGCAGAGGAATACAGAACACTCCCACGTTTCACCGATTACGTTTATGTTTATGTTTGATATATTGCTATTAATTAATATAGGCTCTGGACTTCAAAAAATTAAGTACACGTACACCTGTTACATTCTATGTATTTCATGCCAAAGTATTGTTATTTTATATATTAGTGTTTTATCGCACCAGCATTTATTGACAGTATTAATTAGCCTTTTTTTTAGGCAGCCCGAGGAGACATAAAATTTTCTTCTACTCTTGACATCACGAAGATTGACATCACGCATTTATTTGATTTTCCGGTTATACATAGACCGTTACTACCGTCCTATAACTCTATTTGTTAACTTGATCTGCAGTGAATAGTTAAGTGTAGTAGGAAATGAGTACGAATATTAATTGTCTGAAAACTTAACTAACACAGAGTTAAATAATTGTACATTTTGCAACAATGTTCTTCCTTCCCTTTATACACATGAAATGTAAAAATATGCGTGTTACGTCCCCTTCTTTTATTGCTAGTAGAATAAAGTAAAAATTGGATACAATTGTTTGTTTTTTATTTCTTTTTCAGGATTAATTTTCTCTACCCGCCCTATTCGAGTTTTATAAAGTCTTTCAGAATCGAAGTTGTTAAAAAACTGTCTTCAATGTAGCGTTGATGAAAGTGAAAGTTTAAATGTAATTAGTATTAATTATCTCTTCGCAGCTGTAATAAGAATGAAAGAAATAACAAAAGAGGCTCGAAAAAATATTTTTCGGTCTCGATTCTAATTATCATAAATTGAAGAGACCTAGATGGCGGCGGCACTGGCTCCTAGCTCCATATTGAATTGTATTCAGATGACGCAGGCTGTGTCAATATGTACCCGAGTTTGATTACGAATGAAAACATTTTATTTTCATATTAAACTGCCTTTAAATTTAAATTTCTCACACCTGTAGTCGAAACCAATCTGGACCTTGAATCACTGTTACTTGTCTCTTGATTTACGAAGTTACTTACGCTTTTTAACTAAGCTAAAATGTAATTAGCTATGACGTTTAAAAAAACATAATTAGAAAACTTCCTCATTTCATTCTTCGTGATATTTTCGAAGAAACGTGAAATGTTGCCAGCGTGTAACTAGTACTGCAGAAGTCTAACCTAAAACCTCATTCAGGGAGGAGACAAGTGTTCAATAGTACCAAGATAAAAGAGTTAGTGATGCCGACCTCTGTTTGTTCATGTTCGGCGTTCTTTCTCCTAAAAATGTTTCATTCATAATACGTATTAAATCTTACATCTGGAAGCTACAGTGTTGCAAGCATGAAAAACACCTCACTTAGTGATATGGCAAGTATTTTGATATAAGCATTGGCAAAAGTGGAGTGTTGTGTGTCGAAGGCCATCTTCTACTATCTGAAAAGAGTCGGCACCGTATACATTCTCAATAATACTGTCGAAGTTTTCACCTTGTATGCTTGTAAAGTGTTTATTTAGGATCGTAGGGTTAAATACATTTTCTGTACTCAAGTAACTACTTTTCTGTGCTCAACTAAATTGGGTAAAGGATTTTTTGTAAATAAGATTTATTTGCATAATAAAATCTATAAGAATAAGTTGCCACAGATATTGTTGTGGCTACTACATATGTTCATCATTACCCTGTGCTATCTGCTAGATTAAGACATTTGGCATTATGTCCGCCCTTGTAACCAAACTTTAGGTTAACGGTAAAGACTAAATGAATAAATAAAATGTATTAAAATCTAAATATCAAACGTAAACCAAACTCAAACATAAATAGCGGGTCATAGATACTCTTTTTTCTGAACAACATATATTAAAAATTTAATATCGATTGTCTGTTATTATACCCATTATTCGTATACTTTAGCGATGCTATCAGACAATAGTTACATCTAGTACAAAGGCTACATATCCATGTTAAAAATGTACATCAATAGATTGCCTATTACTATTATCTTTCGCCTGTCTTAAACAATAACTCACTAGAAACTACCTTTATAACTAAAAGAAAATAGTTATATATTACGCTGATGTCAAATAAATTGTCACCAAGAAAAAAACGCGAATGAGCATTTTCTACGAGTTTTCATACTCGGTCCGACCGCTGACATTTGAACCCGGGTCTTATACAGGGATTCGTCATTGGCTTGGATATCCGTTTGAGGCACTTGACCTGAATCGGGATGTATGACCTATTTATCCATACTCTGGTTGGGGACATTTATTTTTGTTGAGACTCAAATCCTCAATACAAAATGAGAACAAAGTGAAGATTTGTATAAATCAAACGAGCTGTCGTGTTCTGTGTTGTAGAAATAGGAAACGGGCAGGCGGCCTAATTAATTAAAAAAAGGACGAACTAATTAGGAGCAGGAAGAATTATTTTTATTAAAGTAGAAAATATACGTTTCTACTACTCTGCTCCTGCAAATGCCTCTAATTTTACAACACAACGCGAATTGAATTAAAACGATAATATTCTGCTTTTGAATGATACGTACGATGGTAGTTCGCCATCATTATACAAATAATTGAATTTTGTTTGTTGTTGTCGAATTCTTTAAGATTTGCTGCGTTTATACAATCATATCTGATGAAAATGAAGGAAACAATAATTTAATTTATTTATGGAATCAAACATTCGTTTCACTTGGGTGAGAAATATTACTATCCACATACGGGCATCTTGCCACGTAGATAGAACGTAAGCATTTCCTACAGCATGTTCATGTTCCTGTAAAACTCCTTTCGCCCCCAACTAAAATCAAAGTTGTTATTTATGCTTTTATAATAATGGTGGAACATAATCAAATAAATACGAATTCAGAAGTACGTATCTACTAGTTTATCATCCATCTATCTTGTTCTAGTTATGTTTGACATTCAATTTTATTGTAAATCAATTACAAAAACTTGGTACAAAGCTGCATTGTAGTCCAAGCAAGTGCCTTGCAAACTAACAAAAGGTGCCCTAAAAAACAATGGCTGTGAATAAGACGAAAAAGCTGAGACCCTATTCGTCACCCAATATTGCAACATCTGTGTGCTCTAAAAACGTAATATTTTTTTCATCTTAAAGATGTCATAGCAATAACATCAATTACTTGTTCATATTAGTATCGACTTTCCGAAAATCGGAAGCAAATGTGTAAACAACAGATATATTCTGGGATTATAAGGAACTAGTTGTGCTCGCGACTTCGTCCGTGTGGATTTTTTTATTTAGAAATCAATTAAAGAAACATAAAAGTGTTTTTAATACAAAGAACCTTTTTTTTAAAGTACCTACCTACTTCTGTGTATACGATATTTTTAGTTCTAAATTTTGCCGTTATCGCAACGTTTTTTATTGCTGCTCCTCTCCTATTCATCTTAGCGTGATGTTATATAGAAAGCAACCAAACAATCAAACAAACTTTTCAGCTCTATATTATTAGTAACGATGTATGGTTGCGTCAGGGTACTCTACTGTAATTTTATTATACTCTTCTACGCATAATGCACGGAACGTATGAAGCAAGTGAATATAAAATCGCGTCTGTATTTTCGCGTCTCACCCGCTATTTTATACGTCCCACTATGGAATATAGACGAGCTTATTGCAATACACCGGGTACAAATTCAGACTCCGAGCTACTTCTAAAGATTTCAGGTTATAAAAAGCCAACTATAGCGCATTCCGGAGTTTATCTCAGGACCTCTCAATCAACGGTCGCGCTTGCAACTACTAGGTCGATGAAACAGTCATGGAGCCAGTGAATACAAGACATTATGTCCCCTCTGCTGTATGCTAGTTTTAAATAAATCGATGGCCTGAATTAAAATGCAAGAACATATGTATAGCTACATCGGCTTAGTCGGATCCCGAGGAGCGCCCCGAGGTGGCGACCCCATGGTTGACGGATGGTCGCTGTGACCCCCGTCACCGGAAAAAAGTCGAGATGTATGAATGGTGTGAAACGCGCGCTATTATCCTGCGGCTGACCCCCGCTGGGCCTTTCTTGCGCCTCTGAGGCTGCCTTTGTGCAGCCCGGGCCTCAAACCGCAGACACACATAATTTATTTCTAATGCCTTTTGTTGCAACATCTCAACCCAAAATTATCGACGATTTAAAGAAAAAATATCGAGAGAGTTTTATCTCCTGCCACCCTATTCTCCCCTGCGCTCCTTTGCGATTACAAACACCCAAACTTGACAACCTTTGCTTCCAACTCTCACAAATATTTTTTATATAAATCCGAGGGATTGCTCACCGAATTGCTTCCTGAATATAAAACGGGGAATGAGATTGACTACTGTTATGGAAATCCGAGGACTTGCCTCGTTTATAATGCATTGTGAGCGGCAAACGGCTGGTGTAGGAAAAATTCGCCTGATTTGTGGAGCGGAAGCTTTACACATAGGTTGAAAATTTCTGCTATTCTTATGGAATTAATTCAAAAATATATAATTACATTTTAAATGCAAGAAATATTAGGAAAGTTCAATTACATAGTAATATAATTTTAAAATATGGGACAATGTAAGAGTTGATTCAAAACGCCCGACACACCTGGTGCCTTCGATAACTCTGTATAACCAACAAAGAAAAAATAAAGTCACATATCGATTACAAACTAAATACGTACAAAACGGCTGAATAGACGAGCGCGGCCGGCGGAGCGCACCCACTGTACTTAATCTCACAAATACATTTATCATGTTCAGCCGATAAAAATGCCATTGAGATCAGCCGCATACAATGAGATACGAGCTCTCCTTACCTGATACGAGGCCGAAAGTCAATTATATTCAAATATAAATCGGATTTGCAAACGTAAGCCCGTGACAATGGCATAGCGAGGCGCCGTGATGCCACCTTTTGGAGCCTTGCAATGTCCGGGACGACAATGGACGAGCGGTTTGCGGACAGTCGTCACGCCCGCGCCCGCGCCCGCGCGCACCCGCCCTTCGCCTCCGGGATCACATCACGCGTCTGCGACACCCATCCCTTTATTCTCGCGGATCGTAAAGCACCTTTGTTGTCGGCTATCATAATTTACTCGTTTCTATTCAAGTACTATTAAGGAATACTTTCAATTCGAACGAATAGTTGTCAGGAAATTTATTATAGAAACCGATGAAGAGAAAAAACCATGAACCAGTTTAGATTAATGTCATCGTGTATGAATATTGAAGATCTAAAGGCTTAAGGTGTCCGTCCAATGGCGCACAAAAGATGTAAAGCGAAGTCGATTGATCAAATAGGGGAAAAATAATGAAGAAACCTTTTACTGGCTTTTATGAGTAGGTACTAATTTCTTAGTTTGTTGTCATTGTGCAGGACAAGAATTCTTCAAATTTTGTTATCCTCGACTGTTATGGGACTTTTAAAACAAATTTAATAAAAAAAATGGAACAGATAAAAAAATCGAGAACGACTTACGAAAATATTTTTGAATTGTAGCCGTTGCGGTGTCCGAAGTTTTGCATAAATTAATATGTAGACGAGGAATTTGCATGGTACTCGTGATTACTTCACGCGGTCACTTTAGATCATAATTGTTGTAATGTCTCAATCGAACGAACTCGTATTTGAGGAATCCTTTACAGATACCGTCACTTTATTGTGGTCCGGCGAAACTAGATTAGGCGCAATAATAACCAGACAGGTTATTTTGTTTTTATTAATAATCAGACAAGGAATTTAAAGTTCCAGATCATTCGTACTATAACGTAGTCTCTACCATACATGATAATAAAAATGATTAATGTATTAAAATGTCATTCATTAATAGAGAAAAAATTTCCTAGAATTGGATTAAAAAGATATATTTCGGATTAGCGAGTTATGCTCGGAGTTTCTCTGATCGATAGGATCAGAAATGCGATAGAGAACCAAAGTCACCGACATAGCTCAAAAGATTAGCTCCCTGAAGTGGCAATGGGCTGGGCATATCAGCCGAAGAACCGACAACCGATGGAGTAGGCGTGTTCTGGAGTGAAGACCGCGGCTCGGCAAACGTAGGGTAGTACGCCCTCCAGCCCGGTGGGATGACGATTTGCGTAAGGCTGCAGGCAGATGCTGGATGTGACAAGCCGAGGACAGGGCGCGATGGCGCTCATTGGGGGAGGCCTATGTCCAGCAATGGACTGAGATAGGCGGATGATGTTGATGATGATGATACATATTAAAGAAACTACTTCGCGAACTTAAACTAAGGCGTGAGGTTTTAATAATTATTAGGTCAAAGAACTACTCATACTTTGTTGTTATCTGTTGTAACTTCTGCCACGTTTATGTACCAACAATGTTATGGACAATAAAACGTAGATTTACAGCATCTTTGAACTTCACGTGCTGTTGAAGCCAGTCAACAGTTGAATGACTTAGCAACAAAATGATATCGGTACTATGAATAGCACAAATAAGCACAAATAGAATATGCTCGTATGAATCAACATATCTTGATTAATATTATAAAAGGAATAAGTATAACATCACGCCTGTATTTACCTAAGGAGTAGGTAGAGGAGTATATTATCATCCCATGATTAACCAGCTGTTAAACCCTAGCCTGGAATAGGGGCTAGCCTGTTACCATACACCAGGCACAAAAACAGACTCCATGCTGCCACTTGGAATTTTATGATTAAAAAATCAATAATACTTTGTCCGAAAAGGAATCGAACCTAAGACCTCGTACAAGCGAAGCAATCTATTATAAATAAAGAGTTGAATTGTTGTAAAGTGTATGTGTATATGAGAGGTAATTTCCGGAAAAAAATTATTTAAAAACATCATTCATCATTTGAAAGAAAACGTAAATATGTACTGAGAATGTCAATTTTACACCAGCCTTTACAAATAGTTAATGGAAATTTCTTATTTGTGAACAATTTGCAATGTTTTCGTTTCTCGTGCGTTAGTTATTCGCAACTGTCGATGTATGCACATCTTAAGCCAATGTGCATAGAACAAATACATTGGTACACTAAAACTATTAGGGTTTTAGGAAACGAATGGAATTCAATACAGGTCTCGAAGCTACTAGTAACCAGGGTCCGGAAGTGAACAAAAATGGTGACTGTATGTCACTGAATAATCGTTGTGTTGTTGCAAAATATACATATGCATGTCTTCATTATAAAATTATATATCATACTAGCGGTCCCAGCAGACCTCGTTCTGCCCGGAAAAGCAGCGCCACTTTCAATATGATATTTTAAATTTAATATTTATATATTTTTTAATTTTGCTATTCCATAATTGCTTCTAACGAATCTACGGTTGAGTCATTTTCGGATATACGAGCACCATGGACTGCAGAGCCATCTACCGAGTCCTTTTTTGGCTTCAAACCTTGCAGAATACACAAAAAATATCATTAAAATCGTCCCTGTTATTTAGGAGAACATCAGTGAAATATCGATCGCAGTACCACCCACCGGATCCAATTGTGTTTTGAAACCATCCAGGATTCCAAAGAAATATACACACAAAATTTCATCTAAATCGGTCCAGCCGTTTAGAAGGAGTTATGTGGCAAACACACGTAAAAAAGAGTTATATACATATATATTTAGATAACACCTTTATATCGTACAAGATAGAAATACTCAATATGAATTGATTATTAACCTTCAAGTATCTTTTTCCTCCTCTCCATCATGCGAATTGAGTCATATAATTTGTAATTCAATCTCGTGATTCGACAAACGTTTTTGAAATATTTCAAAATGTTAACTATGAGTAAACAGGAAATTCGAGGCCTAAATACGTACGAAATAAAAAAACATGTGTCGGTAGAAGAAAAAAATGTGAAATATGTGTTTAAATCGTTTCACTGTAATGTGGTTTTTTTACCCCTAAGACGTGTGAAATCAGTCAAGTGATATTTGACTAGGGAAGCAGAATATGGCCAAGCCCTTTTCATTCTGAACAGAGTCGTATCTAACAGAAATGCAAAAAGATTTGACGCATAATAATAATAATTAATCATCATCATCATCTTCATCAGCCTATTCCCGTCCACTGCTGGACATAAGCCGCTCCAATGGCACGCCACCAATAATAATTAATAATATTAATTGCCACTTAAAAAAAAACTATTTACAACAAATTAAACCTTAAAAATAAACGCGGGCAATAGGGGAAGATTCAGCCTCTGCCAACACGAGACTATGGTCCCGTCAATATTCGTCTACATTATGAATTGACCCAGCGTTGGTAACTACGCAATCACAGATACATCTATAGTTAGGCGGTCACCGCCTGACGCCTGGCGATAACCCTAGGTTATCATACCGCCGCCTACAACAACCAGGCGCGCATCCTAAAAATAATAAACACAATACAACACGACATGCAAGTAATGAGAATTATTGATAACTGTTACCTTATTTTGTATATATGTAGGTCATCGAATTACATGGTCTATGTGATAAATTACTGTAAACACGAGTATCCATTATTATGCTTATACGCTTAAATGAGTCTTAGTAAGAAGCTTCTGAGTAAGAAGTCTGAGTAAGAAGAAATAGAGATTGGCACTCGGTGCTCTCTGCCTACCTCCTAAGGGACCTGGCGTGAAAATGTATGTGAGTTTGACACGTGCCAACTATTATTTTTAAAATTGATTAAAGTCATTCTTGTAATAGGCTCACCAACTATTCCATGGGACGGAAACGTAACTGGTGAAAGGTGGGAGTCCTCTATACTCCTCTGCCTACCCCTTCGGGGATTACAGGCGTAATGTTACGTTTTTATTTCTCTGATTATTAATCGATGGTATCTTTATTAATTAAAATATCTGGCTTCCGGTTTTTAATGCTAGCTGTGTGGTCATGAATGGAAATTATTAAAACACTGTATGTTATGTTACGTACTAATGAATTTAAATAATAAAAAAATATAATCAATTGAATACTTTATTAGTTGTATGATTTCAATGCACCTGCAGATCAAAAGAAAAGTATTATTAGGTTTTTGTAACATCTTTGCAGTACTATCAGTAAGTCTGGATTTGTGCTCGGTGTATGGCAATCACCCATCTAACTACCCCTCCGGGGAAATATAGGCGTGATGTATGAAACAATTAACCCAAAAGCCTGTTTCGATTAAAACTGATATGATTTTAGTGGGTTCTTTTGTTACAGGCGGAGAAGAAGGGTTGCCGAGCGACGGAGTATGGGTTGGTTTTTGGCATATTTGAGCTGGTGGTGTTCCTAATCAGTCCAGTGTACGGCGCCCACTTGAATAGGATAGGACCCAGACTTCTGTTCAATGCTGGTATTTTTACAACGGGAACATGTGCTATACTATTCGGGTAAGACATCAATACTTGTATTGCCTTATTTATACCTATTACTGCTTTGTATTCTGTGTATTGTGTGACGTCATAACGCAATATATGCAACAAATATTGATCAATGTATAGCAAATTTATGCTAAGATATTTGCTAGTAGTCGGTTACTAACAAAAATCTATTTCTATAGACTGTCTTTTAAACCTAAAATGTTTTCATATTAAGCTCTCATACACGTACCAATCTATAAGAGATTACCAAAAGGTTATAGTGAACCTATGAATAATGATGCAGAGAAATTAAGTGTATCTTATACTAAAAAGGACAAAAAATTATGTACCAGCTTATCTCTAAAAGCTAAAGTCTCTACCGATATAAGCTTATGAAGAGGCACCTCGGATATTTCTGTAATAGTCAAGCTATACACATAAAACACATATGCGAGATTACTAATTCGATGCTCCAATTCACTAGGTTGCTGGATAAAGTGGAGGGCCACATCCCGTTCATCACCCTGAGCTTCCTCATACGCATCATCGAAGCTATGGGCAATGCGGCCTTCCTCACTGCGTCATTCGCGATCATCGCGAAGGAGTTCCCTAACAATGTCGCCACCATGTTTGTAAGTGTATTTATAAGTCGTAAGAGTTAACAGAGCAGAAGAAACTGCAGTTTAATCAGCCATAATGATATCTATTCTCATATTAAGACTATTGGAGACATATCTTGATCAAGAAAAGCAAAGGTAGAGTTGAATGGAAAAGTTGGATAATGGGATTATTCATTTAGTTGTAAGCAATAAAGGTTTAGTAAAATTACGTATTCTCAATAAGCTTTGACTGTCTAACAAACTGCAGGACTCAACATTTTTATATTGACTAGCAGATAATACTATTAGGCACTAAGTCGGCCCTTTGTGATCTGCCGGTAGGTTTACTAGAAATACAATTTAAAAAGTATCAAAATATTTTATGATCTTTTCGGTCATTCAAGTTTATACTTAATTTATTTCTTCGATTGCTTAATTTATTTTAGGTTTTGATTAAATCCAATAATTCATTTACTAGTCCTTATAAGTTGCCTGTTGGATATCACAAAACTCCATCATTATCATCATCAGCCTATCTCAGTCCACTGCTGGACATAGGCCTCCCCCAATGAGCGCCATCGCGCCCTGTCCTCGGCTAGTCGCATCCAGCATCTGCCTGCAGCCAATCGCAGATCGTCATCCCACCGGGCCGGAGGGCGTCCTACACTACGTTTGCCGAGCTGTTCACAAAATTTAATTTTGTTGTATTCTAAGGCTTTTACCAGCTTTTAGTCTTCTACCATCATCTTCAGATCGTTTGTTTACATAGTTGAAAGTTAATTGTAGTTCTATTGATGAACTATTGGGATTTTGAGCTTTCCATCTCCATCAAATCTTAAATGTTCAATCATTAACCATTTCTGATATCTAATAAGAAATTATTCAGCCAGTGTGTCAGTATGCGAAGTAACAGTTTTAGGAGTCTTATTTTTCAATTACTAAATACTACAAGATATTTCCTTTTAGGCATCCCTTGAGACATTCTTCGGACTAGGCCTCATCGTGGGCCCAACACTGGGCGGAGCTCTATACGCTTACGGCGGCTACTCACTACCGTTTGCAGTTCTGGGCTCCGCACTATTCTGTACGGCTATTTTAAGCTATTTGTCGTTGCCCAAAATGTCTGATGACGAAGACCTGAAACCTGTTGGACGTGAGTGTTCGTCAACCTTTTTTTGCCATTATGTAATGTATATAATATTTATATACAAGTTCATTGCCTTAACACTGGTCATTCTGAAAGGAGACTGGTGTCTAACAATGGAACAGTAGAAAGGTTGATGATAATGATCGTTACATAAGTTAACGTAATATGGAAGAAAGATGTATGTTTTTCTCATTAGGATAAGTAGCAAAAAGTTCTATGATATGAGACGTAATGAGATTTGCAGACGGGGACAAAAAAAAACAAAAATGTAAAGTTATAAATCGTACGAGATGAGTCATATAGTCGGTTGTAAGTTGAATTTAGCAAATGGCAAGGTCAGTCGAAAAGATTGATTACATACATATGTATATTTTCAATCTTAAGAAAGGTATATTTCTTTACAGACAGTGTTGCAAGTGTCCATAGGCGGCGGTGACCACTTACCAGTAGGTGGCCCGTCTGTCTGTTTGCTAGACTAAATATATAAAAAAAGTGATCCGAGTAATGTTAAGTTTTAGTGTGTTACTGAAATGTCGGTCATATATATCAAATAACATAAAATATTATTATTATTTCATATAGCAAACCTCACGCTAAGTCACTCACGTAGCAGGCAGAAAACACCGAGTGCCACAATACATATCTATCCTTACACCTCGGCATGCTTCTTCTATGTATCACAAATTGTCATAAATTATAGAACAAAACAGATCAGATATTCCAAAGTTCAGATATTATTATTGCCTGTAATTAGCGCTATATACGTCGTAGCGATTCAATTAATCGAGATGATAATACATTAAATATAAGTTCAAAGGGCACACACATATTTCATATTTATTTCCGTTATTTTATTTAGCAACACTGTTGATTAAGATGTTACAAAAATTTCAGGTTATTCTCAAAAGGCCATCTATGATATAGCTCTTTTTTCATAATAAATACAGTTATAATAACTTATTTTGTTATACAATAATTTTTTTTAATTAAATAAGGCAAATAAATTAATTTTTACACTATGGTAAATTCGTGTAGGTACGCGAAAATCAAATTCTTTGTAATTAATTATTTAATAGTGATCATTGAATAGAAATATATTTATTTAATTATTCTATTTAGCAAATAATTGGAATTTAAAACATATTCAACATGTAACATATGTAACATATTCAACATGTCAGTGATATTTTAGATAAAATGCTGCATTGTTAACAATATTATTGGATCAGGGCAATAGTATTGCGTGATAGCTATGTATAATATTACCTGGTGTGGTGTGATTGCTATAACATTAAAACGTGAGGTATGTGAGTACATTATTTAGCTCTCGACGCTCTCTGCCTACGTCTTAATGGCCCTGGCGCGATAGTATAATAATAATAAAAGTATACCTTGGGAAGGACCTGGTATGATATTATATTACTAATTTGTTGCTAATGTTCTACAGCGTCAATGATCACGTTGCTCAAGATACCTGGAGTTTTGCTCGCGGCAATCAGCATCGTGTCCACAAGCATGAGCATCGTGTTCTTGCAGGCGACTTTTGAACCTCACTTGCGACAGGTAATTATTGGCTTATATGGACTCAACACTATTTCTACGACGATTTTCAGTTTATCAATATCGAAAAGATGTCTTTTCACACATTTGGGCTCATGGAATTAACTTAGAAATAATTATCAAAAATATCTTTCATTTCATGGCAATTATAAAAAATATATTAAATGGCAATTATAAATGGCAATGCAATTATAAAAAAACGAAATAGTCAAATTTAAATACAAAAAACCTAAATGTAACTGATGAAACGTGGGAATGTACTACACTCCTCTCCTGGAAAATATAAGCATGATGTTAAGTCAATAACCCTTGTTCCAGTTCAACTTCTCCCCGATAGTCCTGGGTCTGATGTTCGTGATCAACGGCGGCGTCTACGCCTTGTCCGCGCCCGCGTGGGGCTGGCTGTGCGACCACCCCTCCATCAAGCCCAAATACGTCACCGTCATCGGCTGCATGTTCGTAGCGGGCGCGTTCGTGCTGATCGGACCTGCGCCGTTCATTGATATGCCTACGTATGTTCGGGGATTTACATATGTATATACGTATGTGTACAGCTGTGAAATATCAAAGGTGTGAGAAGATGAAAATTCCGGGAATATGTTCAGCATTAGACTGAAATAGACTGTTGATCATAATAGTGATGCTGATTATGAAGATGATAATGATGATGCAAATTTAAATACTATTGTTTTAGAGGACAGTGACTACGATGCTCACCCGGAACTAATATTTGTGTGATGACTGACTGTATGATTACTGTTGGGTGTTGGAGTGTAAATTGACTTATATAAATGTTTTTATGAGTTCTTTGGTTAGCGTTTAAGATCAGATGTCTGTCTGATTTGCCCTAAGATATTGTTAGTTACAGTTTATTATAGATGAATCTTTCACTTCGGTAACAAAGTATACCTATAATAGTAATGATTAATATAATTTACAATTATTTTGCTGCACTACATCTATTTTATCTGTTATTCTCTTTATTAACATTGACCTGAATACCGAGATAAGGGCGCACTCACGCATTAAATTGATAAAAATCAAACCTAATCTGGCAACACTGTAACAGAGTAATGACAGGGTCAATAACATTACAATTAATCGTAATACGCTTTATATACCAAAGACAAAAGTCCTCTAAGGTGAGAGGTCATAGACAATCATTTATGTTTTAAACAATGTAATTATCTACTGTCTCATTAAGTACATATTAATTAACTCAGATTACGAGGTTTCGTACGCAAAATCAATAATTATTATTTTTTAATTAACAAAGACGGAGTTTATCTCCAATTCAATTTATACTTAGTGGTCGTTACACTGCCATTGACGCAATAATACAATGATTCGGAAACAAATAATTCTTACAATTATATGACTGTTCATACGTTCAACGTAGATGTTACAACAATGGGATACTTAATTTTATTTCCATTCTCAACACTTGATTAATCACAATCGGTACCATCATTTTCATCTTCATCGACCTGTTCTCTGTCCACTACTGAATATAGATCTCTCTTAATAACATCTATCTCGTTCTCTCCTAGTCTGGCAAGATCCAGCTTTTGCTCTCTGATCACTAACTTCCAATTGCAACTTATGCGTAGAATAGCTTCAATAAATCTAAGGCATTAATATACATTTTCTGGGGACATTTCGAATAGTGCATTGTGAACGTTGTAAAATATTTTATTCGGTTCAAAATGTCCATTTCTGAGTATAGATACATGAGTAGATTGTAACAATACGTGTGTTTAACACTTAGTAGCTAGTTATTGAGTAAAACAATTCTTTTACGTTACTTATTTTACTTCGCAAAGGATTAATATCTTTGATCAGTTCTGTCCATTGTTGTTTTTCAATTTTCGTTTATTTAAGGTTTATCATAACCGTGTATGATAAACCTTAACTAAACACGGTTCGAACACGGGTCGAACACTACAAAATTTTCTAATTTAGATTTTCTAGTAGTGGTTCGGAGTCTGGATATGTGCCCGATGCATG
>DWDT01000419.1:0-21363 GCA_018245595.1 Microceris scylla
TGAGGTAAAGGATCGCATATCTTAATTATTTAACGCTAATTTTTGTATACTTGTTCATTCCTTTCTTTCATTATTTTTCATGACAAGCGCACGTGCGTAGGCAATATTGCTTATTAAATAAAGAAATAACTGTGTTGTCTCTGGCCGGGAGTTCGAGACGGAGACGTAAAATACTTGTAAAATTAACAATCATAACATAATTATTTAAGTTAATTGAATGTGATATTGTTTTTAAAGTTAATGCAATTCAGTTGAGTTATATCTACATAATTAATGTACTTTAATTTTTGTCGTTTTATGTCGATATATTTTATTCGCAAAATTTATATACTTCATAAAAATGTATTACAAATTTCTTAAATACAGAAGTAAAAAAGGAAACCGTTTAAAAAGGAGCCTGGCTGCTTAATACATTCAATAGACAAAAAGTAAAAAGTTTTAAATTTGATTTACGAACGTAACTCAAACGCAGTAAAATATATTTGCATAGTAAAGAGTGAAATATCCAGTAAATTTATAATATTGCTCTAAAATATTATATAATGCGGATACATAAAATATTCAAATTAGCTTATGGCATTGAATTTTTGCACTCTTTATGCAGAGTTGAATTACAGAAAGCTACATACCTACATGTAAGACGCGGTACAGCAATACTTGGAGCCTAGACCTTTGCCACTGAGCTAACTAAAAGAAAATACTGTAGAGATTTTTTTATTTGTTTTATAGTCATCATCAAAATAGTCGACAGCCATCTCATAAGTATTCTGCTAGGCAAGGTTGTCCTTTCAGAATGAGAAAGTATAAGTCCGTAGTTCGCTGCCCTGGTTAAGTGCGGGTTGGCAGAGTCAACATACATTGGAGAGATAACATTATGAAAGAATCTATGGCGTTTGTATGTGTTTCTTTACGCTGTTTTACTTTACTGTTGTATCAAGTGACATTTTAGTTTAACGCATATGAATTTATAACTGCAGTGATATGTATTATGATTTAAATCACGGATCTACTAAGTTCCAGTTTAAAATTTAACGTAGTTAGGTATCACAGCCACCGATATCTGCTAGGACAGCTGTTGCAACTACGGCGATATCGTTATCAATTTATATCTACCGACTCGCACTTGGCCAGCGTGGCCATCTAACTCTTGACTCTTCATAACCTGAAGGGAGATTCCTATCCAAAAGTATAACGACAAAAACCAATGATGATTAATTAAAATTTAAAAAGTTATCATTACTTTTTTAAATTTCTTTTTTCGGTATATTAAGCGTTTTTAATTAATCATGTAGGTAGTTAATAACAAAAAAGATAACATTATATACCAATAATATACTTTAATATTTAATTTTAGAACAGGTGGTGTCTGAAGTAATCGCTTCACGGAAACCATTTTGTTTTGCGGTATTCAAACAAAAGAGTGATATTGCAGTTATGAATACAAATATATATATAAATCATCTTTCAGAGCTTACCCATTGTTATTCGTAGAGGGAACAATGTATTCAGTATAGTTTACACAGAGAACGCAGTAGCAGCGTACACGGCCGAATAAATTTGCGTAGGTGAAATTCGATTTTTAAGAACAAATATTAAATAGACTCTTGATAAACTCCTCTCTTAATCGAGATAAAAGATGGAGATGAGGATGTAAAAAAATATTTATAAACATCTATATAATACATACTTACTAATGTTATTCTATATATATATATATTGTAACGTTAATAGGATTATGGAAGTAAATGCAATGTCAAATATGATAATTTAAAAAATGAGAGATATTTTAGACAGACAGTCTGTTAAAAAGTCTGTTGGTAAAAAAAGTAATTTGCATCGAAATGAACTTTTATGCTTGAGAGTTGAATCTACACGTAGGTATATGATAATACGGGTCATCATCAAATACAGGTCTAAATTGATTTGGAGGGTATGTAAATTTCAACTGAATATTTCAAATAAAAGTAACAAATCATTTCTCCAGTTTTATTTATTTGTAAATATCAATTTTATCCCTTTTTGTGTTTTTTTTCTATCGATTCTGGCCTTCACAAAAGATAGAAGTCACGATGAGTTTTCGGCCATCTCAAATGATAAACAATCAATTAGTCATATTCCACGAAATGTTGGCTTGTGAACTAAGACTTGACTAAGACTTCTACAACTGTTTGTTATGAATTGTAACTTTCATTTTGTATTTTGTTT
Source organism: Microceris scylla (assembly GCA_018245595.1). Lineage (NCBI taxonomy): Eukaryota > Metazoa > Arthropoda > Insecta > Lepidoptera > Hesperiidae > Microceris > Microceris scylla. Next base: position 2,206 of record DWDT01000419.1, read on the forward strand.
TAGTAATTGTTTTTAGTTTTACTTGAGAGTATAATAACAGTCAAATAATATTTACCATGAAAATGGTTTTTTCTCGAAATATAGTATAAATAATTCGGTATTATTTCAGGAATAAAATAAATATAAGCACAGGTGGTTCAACAGCAGGTCCATATGGTCCATTAACGTCCATAAAGCATTTGGATTGTTTTTTTACTATAAAATGCCGTAGATAATTCATGGTCCTACCGTAGCAAATACGGCGCGCTCGCTACTACGAGTAGCTGTAGTAATGGCTGTACGTGCCGCTAGTTATATGCGGCTAGCAGAGGCGTAGCGCGTAGCTTCGTCAGTCGCCCGCGACCTGCCTCGGGGGTTGGATAGCCGACTCTACGAACACTCTGAACCCCGTTCGATGGCAATTTTTCGGTAACTTACCAACTTTTCGCTTGTCGTGTATTTTATATATTTTTTGTTTTTGTTCTCGCTTGCACTACACCATGCTGCTTTTGTTTTGTTTCTCAGTGGAGTTAAATTTCGTGAGACCTGGTAAGTTTCTTAATTGAATTAATAAAATAGTAACCATCTAACTAGCACTTTTAAATGAACAGTTAATGATATGAGGCACTGTATTATACGAATTGTAATTATAAAAATTTATTGTACAGTCTTAGCATTAAGTACTCGACCTCAATTTGTAGGAAATTCAGAAAGTTTGTGTTCCTAATACTTTCCGCTACAACTCCAAAGTATTCTTAATTCTCGCTAACCCTTTTTATACTGTTTGCTTGTTTCGGTATTTATTTGCAGCAGTAGGTAATATATTTCAAAACGAATGATAGTATGGCTCATTGAGTATGTCGGTTTAAGACTTCCTGTTAAACGCACCATCTTGAAGTCTTTACTGCTGTAATAAAATTTGATGAAACATAAACAATGATAATTTTCTGTTTTAATTTGATAATGGGGATATTCTTAGATTTACTAGTTACAAAGAGAAATTAATAATCTCGTTAGAATCTCTTAATATTTATTACATACATAAGTATTCAATTCATTTAAACATTTTGCATTCATATATACCTCGTTAATGCTAACAATGTGTTGATAGTACCTAGCCGACACAAACGTATAATGGAATGATTTTTCAATAGTGTAATTAACAAAGCAATGGACGATTCTTTGATCCCAGTTGATTCTTCAAGGAACATGTTTTACATTTTTTGAATGTAGAATTTTCCCTAGAACTATTGAATCCCATTTTAACTCGGTCTCATATGCGTCGCTAACAATTAAACTGCATCATAACTCAATGTCTGGTGTCAGCCACATTTGGGATATTGAACGTAGCATTTATGATCTCGTGCAATCGATATATCGTGATGAAGAGTTTTCAGAATCATTTTTATAAAGCATAAATTGTATAGCGTCTGTCACAGTAAATCCAAGTAATACGGTCGCTTTGGGAATATTTTACGGCCCACTACTGAATACGTACTCTAAAGCGGGGACATCCGAAGTACACTCAACAATGTTCTAGTGGAGTACACTTAAGGCAGAACACAACAATGCGGATCGCTGATAGTATAGCCATAGCCGGTTGACGTCGCTAAAATGTAATCTTATTACCATTTATAATTTATCACCACCAAGAAAGAATCACAACGAATAATTATATACCGACATATTTTACTAATATCTAGTTTTGTTATTTATTACGCTCTTCAGAACCCGTATCAACTACTGCGAAACATAAAATAATAAATAAAGAGCGCCAGAAAAGCACATAAAGATATTTTCATAGATAACAGCCGGCTGTCAGTAAAATTGGATTAGATGCCAATTGCCATTCTCATGGTCACTGCAGTAAACTGCGTAGCGATTTAATAGCTCACCATCGTAAAAATATTGGGTGGAGTTTTATGAGTAAATTACTACACATTGAGATTTTACTGTTTCTTTGCGGTGTAACTATTTCCTCTTGGTGACGTGTTGCGTCATCAGGACGAAATAGATATTTAGGTATACCTGCGGAATATTTATTGATTGTGACGAACTGAATTACGTCAATAATATTAATATAAAAAAATTCTGTGTAACTCTTTTTGATTTATAACTCAATAATACTTGTTCAACGGTAACATTACAACTGATGATAGTAGGTACAAGAGAACAAACACTTATTCCTATCACATAGATATCTTTCTTGGATTGGAATCGAATTGACAAACTCTCTACCAGCAATCTACCAACCATTAGACCAACAAGTCAATGTAATCGCGCGTTAATTAAGAAAGGGGTGTGTTTACATTTTTGTAGAATGCCTCCAGTGAGTACAGTACTGTATGTGGAAACACATTAACAATTACGAGTACAAACGCTTCTGTTGTGACAGAAATAGCTGAAGCGGCTCAGCTTGCACGCTTAATTTGTAGGCTTCTGGGAACTTTCTATGAATGTTAAAATGATGCCTGATAGGTACTATTTTAAATCAGGAAATGCTGGATAATTTTACGCAGGTTTTAAAAAGCTTATATTTCAAAGTATAAATAAACACCAATTTAATTATAAATATCAATTTGTTTCTTACCGAAAATTTTACTGTAAAGTCAAATTGAGTTAGAAACGTCGAGGCAAAGTTACCTTTTATGCGAAACGATTTATTAAGTCGGATTGAAAATATTCAAGCGAGCGATAAAGAAGTGTAACAAATTGTTGAAATTTAAACGCCCTAAGGTATTATTTCGGAAATCGAGTAAAATAGAATATTGTCAGGTACATTACAAATGTTGTTAGGTTTGTACGTAACATTTATTGAACTTTTTATTTCATACGAACATTTGTATTATACGTGCCTTTGCTATAAGTATACAGGATTACCTACATGTTTTAAGAAACTTTATTACATTTAAGCAATGTTGTAGAGTTAACATGAAAAATCAATCATAAAAGAGTTGGTGCTTTAAGGTGCAGGTTGCGCTGAGTTGTTAGTGGGTATGTAGCAGGATGTAGCATCATGGTAGAATGCTAGACATATCTAGTATCGACGATCCAAGAAAACCGTCCACGAAAAAATTAACTGCCATTTAATGATAATAAGCAAAAATCTGGAACTCAAATATTATGTTACAATACTGCTGATCGAGAGGCTTTAGGTTCGAATCCCGGGTAGGGTATTATTGGATTTTCTGCTTTACATTTTGTAGTAGGCATTTCTAGTAGTGACTTGAAGTCTGGATCTGTGTCCAGTGTATGACAATAGGCTCAACACCCATTCCTTGGTGAAACGTGAACGTAACTGTTGAAATGTGGGAGTGTACTACACACCTCTGCCTACCCCTTGGTTTATTACAGGGTTGTGGTTAGGTTGAAATCGGTTATGACAGTTCCTTAAAAAGTTGACAGCTGTTCTTTATGCAACAAATCAAGCGATTGATATATTTTTTTGAAATGGTAACATTTTGTAACTGGTTGTTGTAGTTTTGCATGTACATATGTCAATTTTTGTTTCATTTTATTTGTCATTGCGGTCGCACTTTTATGTAAGACGATAAGTTATGTAGGCAGCAGTTGTAGAGATTCATCGTCAATGTACTAGTTTAAGGTTATTTTGGGTTAATTCCTTTCAATAAAAAGTATTCCTTTTAAATCGTATTTTAGCATTCCACTCTCTAATTAGATAATCGTAAATAAAAGGAACTGGTGAGCACAGCTTAAAATGCAAATTGTTTAATTAATTTACTCAATCTATACGATTAAAACAAATTATTATGAAATTGCTTTTCCTTTGCCGTTCATTCTTTTTCTTTTTAATTAATTGCTAGTGAAACACATAGAAGTTTCTCAAATTGTAGGTAGATAGGTATACATTTGAAATCTATATTCGGACTTTTAGCACAAACATGTAGTCAATGTAGGTCATATGTAGGTTACATATTTGTTGCATTTAATCGTTCATGAACAGTTTATTAAGCGATGTCCCTTAAAAATATATGTGAATCTAAATCAAACTTGAAATAATTTGCAAATGATGTAGGTACGAAATGAAAATAACAATGTCAGGAAAAATGGCAACAAATTCGAAATTCGTATGCTATTGTTATACTTTTATTAGTTTTATCACATAATAAATTAATAATGAGGAGAAGAAGACTATATTTTTATTAGCTTTATTAAACAATAATGAAATCATATATGCAATCACACAGAAATATGTATTAATTATGCTGATTTAAGCACTAACAGATTGAATCGATTCAAAAAATATGACCTGGTTACATTGCTGTATACTCAGAAAAATATAGGTTAAATAAAATGAATTTTGCCGAGTATGCTGTAGGTAATTCTATCGTGGTTTTTAAGTATTATATAATGTATATGAAAATAAAATAGTAGGATATTAGTATATTTATTATTGTATTATAATTCCTTCGTTAACTAAATACTGTTATGTAATTAAATTATTACCTAATGCCTGGTAATTTTATTACAGAGCGATATCAAAAATTGTTGGTGATTTAAAATTGCAGGTGGAAAGTTAATTGACATATGAAATAAAATCAAATACTGTATTGTTAACCGTTCTTATACAAAAATCGTAATACAAAACGATGAAATTTTATACGTTCACAATTAAAAACGACACATTTTTCAAAGATTTTACATTAGCCTAACTTTGGAGGGTCAAATCTAGTAATTTAGAATTTTATGCTCTTCCTTCCTTGACCTGACATCGGGTATACACCATTAATCCTGATGAAGATACAATCGTGTATATTCAATATTATTGTAAATCCAAAATGGCTGCCACCACAAAATGCCGGATTACATGTTTGTCACATCCTCCTCAATATTGCTATCAAATGAAAGTGACTAGTAGCACATTATGAAACAATACCAAATTTAATATGACGCCCGAACCAAAATGTCCATTTATAGAATTTACACAGTTAATTTTTTCACATAAAATTTGTATTTCCAAAAAGGTTAAAGAGCAATTGGTATTATTTATGGACCTTATTATTATTTATTTGTCCCTTTCTTTTGCATCTCCTTCTGTTGATACAGTTTGTTTATTTATTCTTAATAATATTATTTTCGAGTATCAAATGACATATTCAAAATATCTATATTCGTTCTTATTTTAAAAAATCACAATTCGTTTGATTAATGTTGTGGCGAGCACGTGCGGTATGCGTCATTTGCGGTTATTTTCAAATAGATAACGACACGCTTTTCGTAGTTTGCGGCTAACATTGGCGTCATCCAGCATATTATGTCATTTATTTATACTTATTCCCTCACAGCTATGAAAGATTCAATCTACTTTATACAAACTACTGCATTCTTATAATTTCTTTAAGCATAAAGATTAATGTCCTATTAATGAACGTAATTGCAAGTGATATTAAAATATATGCATACCTAGCTATTATAATTTGATCGGTTTGAAAGTGAACAGTATTGTCGAATACAATGATAAAGACGTGTTCATATTAGTATGCGAGGCAGTCGAGCAGATGCAAACGTTAATCGTTTGTGAAAGCTCTAATGCTCAGTCTTAATGCTGTCAGCGGAATGATAGTGAACAAAGCGTTAATCATAAAATAATTAGTTCAACATGTGCAAACGTGTGATTCGACTAAGCGAATCGGACTCAATATAATTCTGAATGAATTTCAATCATTCAAAGCGAGGATATATGAGGAAGTCACGAGGCTATTAAAACTTTTTCATTTGTACAAGTGAAGTTCGGATGAATGTGTTTGTTTTTGCCAGAGTCCATTGCTAAATTAAAATGTAATGAAAAGGAAAATATGTAGCCAACTTTAAAGCTCATAATTGGACGCGCGGCATTGATCAAAAATATGACGTAGAAAACCGTTTAAAAGTATTTACCCCTACCATTTTCGGAATGTGCGCAGGAAAGTGAAATATGTACATATGTATTCGTATGTGAATGCTTTTTACGTTTTTTATTGACACAGCACTAAGTATTAACCGTCACTGGAAGCTATTATATTTTGTCCTGGCGTTGACAGTTTCATCTGAAATAGATAGAAAACTAATATGAACGTAATGTGCCTGGTTTAACGTTCATACATTTATTATTTGGGAGACGATATCCCTGGAGAAGTGTAAAATTTATTACTACCATCTATTTGAAGTTTGAAAGTAGCGCGGAATAAAAATTTCATATGACTTTATTTTATTTTTGCGCTTTTATAGTTGATCATGTATAAGTCGGGTGTTTCATTTGTTGTCAAAGGTTTAACTTTTTGTATTCACATACATATGTATACTTCAGCTTTGATAGGTACGTATTAATGTATTCATTGGTACTATTGTACTTTGATGTTTTCTGATTAAGTTTATCATGTTTATATTTTAATACTTTAATGTAGAATTCGGTCGTATATTGTTGTCCCGCAGGACCGTTTATTTTGGGCGTTTCAGCGACGAGAGCGTTGACTCAGTAAGATTACGATTTAAATTTAGGCGGGGGCGAGCTGCCAAATCATTGGGGAAATGTGTTCGCCTTGCTCTAAGAGTTTGGACGATTGTTCGATTGTTGTACGATCGGAACTTCGGACCGGATTTCTTATTCTCACTGTACCTAACCATTAAAACTATCTTTAAAAAAATGTCGTGAATATTTTCACCCTGCTACATCTGAGCCTATGAGTTGCGTGTTGATGAAAACGATAAATGAGGCTGGTATTTTGACATTTATTTAATTTATGTTTGTACTGAATGATGTACCTAATTAGTTTTCCTTTTTTTTAAACACAATACTGTGTTCTTATTTTTTCTCTTTAATTACATAAAATTAGTTTTTATGCTTGATGTTGTTTTTTCGTTTGTTTGTCAAGTAGCTCAATTACATAGTTCTTTTATCCAGTTACAGAAGGTTCATTGAAAGAGCGTTTATATGTTATTCATACCTGACAGAATAACTCTTAATAACCTAGAATGCCTTCCAAACAATAATTGTTTCTGTTGCATTTGCCTTTTACACTACTTTAACCATGTTTATTGGTACGAGTGCCCATATATGTTAAGTTGGCTAATAGTTCGAATATCAGGTGCATCTAAAATTATTGTTTTTCTACTTCGTCTTAACTATCAGCCTATTTTTTAAGCCATGGAAACATTTACCATCGTCGTTACACTATACATTATTTCTTTATTTTTTTATTTCCTTAACAATTTTTCTGACAATTAATAAACAGGTTTCAATCAAGGTTGTATTTCACTGTATGGCGTGGTACTTTAGACAGGCTTGCTGACGGAAACACGAGAAATATCGTCCAAACGTTCCTTTAATATATTGGGATGAGCGCATAATTCAAAGGCTTGTATTTTTTACCTTATTTTGAATACATAGATATAACAAAGTGGGTACGTTATTCCATAAAACATATACACGTTCGTATTTCTGTTCATTGAGGCAGGGTTATCCCTTACAAGTGAGAGCTTACCGGTATAATTTATAAGGGTCCTGTCCCTCCAATTCACGTTATGAATATCCAACAATTAATAAAATATTGGTGTACTGCCGGAATGTTGACTTGCGAAATACTGAATTGAATACATGAAAGAAAAATAATCCAAATGCTAAGTTAAGAGTATAATTATAAATAAAGTATTTGAGAAAAATTGTGTATGTGCAACTCACACAGGGCAGAAGTGAAACTTCTGACAAGTAGCTTACGAGAGATTCAGATGGATATAGAGTGTCAGGAGTATTAGGATAAATGTTAGGTTTATTATTTATTACCAAATTTATAAATCATTTTATATTTTAATGTAATTAATTAAGATTAATTCCATTGATATTACAATAATAATTTATTAATCATTTTAAATATAAAATGAAATTTATCGGTTGTTATTAAATTATCATAATAATATAAATTAAATTAATCGATTTTTATTATTAAATTATTCTATCTCATTCTCTCGTCGACTTAATGCTATACATTTATTTATGTACAGGTATGTTTCTTTATCGTGACGCACTTTCGTTTCATCGAGTTCCAAATTACAACGATTTTAAGGATGTTTCACTACAATAAAACAATTATTATATTTTTTGGCAAATTAATGATTAATTATTGTTAAAATAGTTGTAATGAAAAGGTATTATTTCAAATAGTATTTACAATTAGAAAAATCGATTATTTATCATCACCAAAAAGGACTAATTCGGTATTAATGAAAACATTTTTTTATGTGGAAACAGTATTTTGTCAAGCAGACAGTAGTTACAACAGTTTATTCGGTAACTGTAACCAATGTTGAATAAGACTCTAGGAACAAACCTCTGAGTTACAGTTACTGTTAGTTGTTAATAAAGCTATTGGTTAGTTACCTTTAGTTAGTTGTTACTAACTGAAATAATGGGATTGTTAGTGACGTTACTCCAGTTAGTAAGTCTTGATATGAATATTAATGAAGTTTAACACGTAACACCACGACTGTTCTACACTCCTCTGCCTACCACTAGAGCTAGTATCAGAAATTTCCATTAGAAAATCCAAGTTGGAAAAATCCAATAGGATAAGCACAGGACTGCGAGATCAGCACTAGCGTTTGCAACCACTCGACCAAAGAGGCAGTCGTGGCATTAGTGTTATCTTATATGAACACGAAATTGTTATTACATACTAAAAATACGGACAAAAACGTAACATTAGGCCTGGCATCACATCCTCGACGGGGTTGGCAGAGGAGTGCAGAACACTCCCAGCACAGCATTTATTACAAAAATACAGCATTTATTAAATATAATGTCAATAGACGCGTTTTGCATGAGTAAATACTGTCGCCTACATATCTCTCAAGGGGAGGAAGTAAATTTAATAATATGAGTAAAATGTCGTGAAAAAGTCGAGAGTAACTTATTAGATATTTTATTTACCGAGTTACTTACATGTAGGAAGATGTCAGTCACACAAAAAATGTGATAAGCCTTTAAGCGCGACAAAATCTTCGTTAATAATTTTTTATGAGGGGTTTATAAAAAGTTTTATACGAATTTGAATCTGAAGAACGGAGTACTCTTTTAGATAGAAATAGGTTATAACTCGTTAAACGGATAATTAAAATTAGCGATGGGTTGCAATATTCTTTGAGGGAAAAGACGCACAAGATTTGGCTAGAGGCTCGTTGATTTTAATATCAGCGCTGAAGACAGATTTTCTTTCTTTTGTATAATTTTAATAATTTTAAATCTTTTTAATCGCCTTTCTTGTGAGTGATTGGTAATGGCAAATTCACGTCAAATGCTCTCTAAAGTTTAGAGAATCCTTTAGAGTTACGTCTTTTTTCAATCGCTTTTGGCTGCAGTTTGAATCGGATTTATCTATACGTTAGTTATTTAACTCAAGACTGATCTCTTCGCTTATTATTTATAAAGTATTTTATTATACTTCACAAACGTAAATCATACCTTTAGAGACACTAAATTTAAAAGAAATGACCAAACACAATTTCAAGTTGGTTTGACAGTTACTACTCCATCAACTAAAACCATGTAAGGACATCTGCTATTTTATGTAAAAGCAGAGAGATCAGTGATTAAGCCCTTTTCTTTACTGTGTACTGAGCTTTAGAAAAAAAGAAGAACAAGTAAATGTTTAAGTTGTTTTAAGATTCGATGTTTTGCTGTTAAGACTCGACATCGGTTGCGATTCAGTTGAGACGATGCACAGAAATAGATTGTCTTCACTAAGGGAGATACCGAATCGCCTGCTCAGATTAAAAAATGGCGTGGTAAACAAAGCGATGATAATCTGTTAAGCTGGTTAAAGAGTTATTGTATCGCTTGTCGATATTCAGCAAAGGAGAGATAGAAACACAGAATGTACAGCTACTTATTGTAGCTGAGACGAAAAATTAAATATAACTGCATCATACATAGTAAACTAGATGATAGACTGGTTTGAAGGCATCCAAAACATTTGAGCAGTCATGAGCGCAAAGAATTTTAAACACGAAATACTTATAGGAATGTCGGAAAAAACTCAAAGGCGGCAGAGCCGGCATTTAATGACGGCGATTTTAATTACAATCTTTTTATCGATAAGAAAATCATAACTCTACTTTAACCGTCCTCGAGATGAAGTGAAAATGAATGGCAAAGGTTACTTTCCCTTACTCCATGAGTCTCGGAAAATTCTATATTTGAACGATGCAGATGAGTCATGGTGTTTTTTAAATAGAACGAGAAATATAAATTATGTTTATGAATAGCATCTCTGGAAGCAGATAAAAAGTAATAATGGTCGGATGACATATATCATCGAGAACATTCACTCTTTCATGCTGTTAATGAAAAACATAAATTCATATAGGTACATTTATTTCGTCACAGAAGAAGAACAAAACTGCAGTTCTCAGTGTATATAAATAATTGAAAAATAAACGATATTAAGATAAATATTAAGATAAATATTAAGATAACGATATTAAGATAAATATTAAGATAAATATTAAGATAAATATTAAGATAAATAAATGATATTAAGATAAATATTAAGATAACGATATTAAGATAATTATGATTGTGACACGATCAAAATATTTTGACGTGGACATTAACAGCGTACATCCTGAAGAGGCACAACGGACTTAGTAGGTATAACACCTACAACATAAGAGCAAAATAGGGGATGAAGGATTTTTTGGATGTTATTTATTTTTCCGCGCGAAAGAAGTCGTGGGTAGCTGTTAGTAGATTTATTAATGTCAAAGATTGCATTACGTAAAAACGAGGCTTGTGAAAGGTTCATCGAATATTTCTGTCACGTCTTGTTACCGACGCAGTACCGCGGTCGATCGTTCGTGTTTATTATGTTCGTAATTAATTTGCACACTGCAACCAAATTATACAGATGAGCAACTGTGTCGGCTCGTATGGCGAGTGCCTGCTTGTGAAATTATAAGCGTATTTAGCAACAATATTTCAGTTATAATCACTTTGTAACACACGTATTATACAAATAAGGTAAAATTATGTCATATGGTTCAGATTTTTTATCTTAGAGGAAAGGACGAATGTTGGCATAATAAAGTGTGGGTACTTAGTTCATAAACGCACATTCTACGGCATTATGTAGGTAATTTTAGCTATTTACATGAGAATAGCGTGTGGCATTCAACAACGCATAGGCACTATTATTAGTTAAACAGTAAGCATTAGTCAGACATGGACGGAAGTATCATAGATCAAATAAGCAATTCAAAGAAAAGGTCATGTTCATTTGCATCAAATACCAGTCATGTTTCGTCCTGCGGCGACGTACACATATATAAGTCGGAATAACAGTAATAGACAACTGTAACATTACTTCAATATTTTCAAGAAGAATTTTATTTTCATTTCTGATTGGGACGTTGTTTAGGAAAAAATCATTGGGATATATTAAATATTCTTGTAAGTGTTCAGAAGCTGTTCATAAAATTTATAATATGTAATGTGAAAACAATATGGATTTTCATATCAGCATGAAGATATTTCATGCGGCTAACAGGTAGAGATACGGGAATATTAAACGGAATAGTAATGACTATTAAGTTTCCTTACATGCCAATATTCCATTGTTGATTTTAAATTACACAGTACACACTTCAAGAGTTTGTTAAAACGATATCGTCGTTTAATTTTGTCTGACACAGATTTTCTCACAGAATGAGAAGGATTTAACTATAATTCATAGTCTATCACACTGATCAGGTGCGAGATGGCAGTCTTTACACGCCTGAAGAGAATATTATAGTAAAGTATACGGTATATACAATGTCTTCCGTCACTGTTGCAGCAAGTGTTTTTAAATCTTAAAAAGTTCCTTTTTGAGGAGTCGCACGCTAGGATTTGACCCAGGACTTTTGGCGTTGAAAGCTAAGTACTAAAGCACTAGGCCTATCACTACCGTTTCGAATGAACAATATTTATTTATAATATCTTTTTCCCACTTAGTAATCTATTTAGATTTATAGTAGGTACTTATATCATTATTTAAACTAATACTGGAACAGATATTCCAGATGAGGTTACTAATTTTAGGAAATTAAAAATCCTTTCTATAAATCCTAAATTAACTTAATGAGTTCGGCAGAATAATTTAGCAGGAAAAATATTTTTGTTTTAAAAGAAATTTGAATTTCTAAACAGTTTGTAATCGTAAGGTATATTAAATTTATCATTTGCGCATCAAGCCTATATTGGAAATTTTTCGTTAAGACATACGAAAATTTGTCTTCAGGCTTATTAAGAATTAGAGTAGGTTGGTGATTATAGTAATTTAAATTAGCTAATCATATTTCTTTCCGGAAGTATATTTTTTTATTTTATAAATAGTGCTGGCATTTCCGGCATCAAATGGAAAAAGAATATATTATTTAACATTTAATATTGTTTTTTTTTGTACGCTAAACTTAAAAAATAATACGTACCTTGTTCTCCAATGTTGGAAATGATATTAGAAGTAAATATTGGTTAAGTTGTCGGCCTTACCTACGCAGATACACAAATCACAAAACTTTTATGAAGTAACAAACAACGACACCTTTCGTATACTTATTTAACTTATATTTACTACAGTTACCCCCGCTCTGCGAAACACAAACTTATTTCTGAATTGCACGTGAATTTAATGAACTGGTAATGTTAATTTTATGTCTAGTGAACATAAATAGGGTTTTATATTCTTCAGTGGTACGACTACTCAAAAGTCCGTAATAATAATTAAAGTTGCAACAAATTTCTACCCGTCGTAACAGATTTGTTAACTTCTCGCGAATGAGTTCTAGAGTGAAAAAAAACTCAAAAGTTAGGAGAAAAAGCTAAGAAATTATGAATTTATGTAATTATAGATACAAAAATAAACGATTGTCTATTTTTTTCATTTACGCTTAATTTAACTCGTATTGATTATGATTATGTTGGAAAATAATAATAAATTATGATAAATGGTGAACTATTTTGTATTTGCAAAATGACTCGTTCATAACATCCCACTGGATGGTCTACGAGACTTAACATTTCATTAACATTAACAAAAAGTATCCAATGGTTCCCTTATTATGTTACCGACCAATGAAAAAAGTTGTATTTTATATTATTTAAACGAATACGTAAAATAAATATGGACCAACGTTTGTTCAGGACACGGTAAACAAAGTAAGCCAAAATAAGCTACTTATCAACGTTATTACCATACATACATACGTACCTAGCCATCTTGGAAGGCAATAATATAATCAAAATATTGGTGTTATGTTACAGTTTATTATTTTAGATTAGGGTTGGGAGGTACGTTACGTATACATTTACCATAGACCCTGAGAGGATAAGTCTTCATATAGCATGAAAACTGTATGTAAAGGTATTATTTTTAACAGTTTATTTTAAAATGTATTATTTCTCGTTTTCTGTTATATCAAAGAAACAGAGAAAAAAAAGTAAATATATGTCGATATTCCATTACTGATTTCGAAAGTGTTAGTTCAGATCGTACTAATATTTTTTTATACATTAATTTTAACCTTACAATTTTGCGACAGTTTGTTCATTTGCCAGGTTACGTCACGCTCGGACCTTTTAGAAATAAGCATAATAGAGCTGTTGTGAGTTTATCTTTGGTATAAAGGAGTACGTGGGTCGGAGAAATACGGCGAAAGGGAGATATATATGCGGGCAGCGTTTAAACATAACTGAATCTTTATTAAAAATTTACGTGACCGTCGTGGTCGTCAGTGGCATGGTTTTAAAAGATTATGATACGTATTACTCCGATATCTTTTATGTATTATGTGCAAGAAGGGACTCGAACAGCATCACAAAATAATCGAAGTCTGTAAGAAGATTTTATAGCTCTCTTATAAATATGGTCCCTTAGAACCTTTTATTTTTTTCTATAATTTTTCCTTATGTAAGTTTTTCTACCAATCTGCAATATCACGATTTCTTAAGACACAATGTATTGGACATCTAATACAGCCTATATTATATGATAGAATGCGATTCAATTTTTGTTATATCATTGGAAGTTATCCAACATCATCATATTTTGCATTCACAAATGACTAACAATTCTGTTCCTTTGTTCTGCTAATCCTCTTTCTATCAATCTATAAATAACCTTATTTCTGTAATGTTACTATAATTCTCTGAGAGAACATCCTTCCTCCTCCTGTATTAAAATGTAAGTACCTAATACTTAAATAATTTTAATGGCATATGCATACATTGTCATAGAATATTTGTTTGCATGCTGCACATTTAAAACAGCGGTTTCTAGTCGTTCACAAACTTTCCCTCTGCATAAGCTTAAGAGAATTTATGATGTTCAGAAAGACGCCATGCTAAAGGTGTTATATTGAGCACTTTGTCCCTTGTTAAGTAAACTTATGTTGTTCATTAGTGTTGAAATGTAACACACATTTTCGTCCATTGTATGTGTATCTGATGTACAAGTACACATCTAAATACGTGTACCGTGTTAAAACGATTTATCTCGTCCGGTACAATATGGAAATTTCCAAACATTGATATTCATTTATACGACACGGAGTTGAAAAGTTTGATGAGGAATTCTCTATACATTTACTTGGGTTGTCGCTAATAACGTAGGTACATACGTCTAAAAACGGTATCCATTTATTAACATCTCAATACGATAGATACAAAAGTTCTTGGTTTTCCGCGTTTCTTACGCCTGCAGCGTTTTACAGATTATCATCTCATAAGGCCGGATGCGTTCTACATTATATGTACTCGTATTTGCTGAGCCGTGATAAACTTTACAGAATTTTTTATCTTAATATTTGCTCGTTCTTAGGCATATATCGGCAGTCTTTATAATCTATATGTTAATACGTGAAGCAAAAAATTCGCACTCCTTTTTAGGAAAATTGCGCGGGCGGAGGAGTATGAAATTTGGCACACTTATAGTTTATATTTAGAAGGATTTACGATCAAAATCCAATCGCTTCTGGATCACTAGTTATCTTAAAAAGTCCATAGTACCAACCGTTATTAGTATGCTGAATTAATTATTAATTTATACTAAATTATGCTGTGGGAGAAAGACGTAATTTAGTTTTTTTAAGCTTGCGTAAAAATGAGGAAATAAGCGTAGTCCCTAGTGGTTGGGAACTCAGCCTCTTGCTCTGGAGATCTCTACACAGGAACCATGTTCTAATATCCTTGACCCGGATTTCTAGTTTTACATAATCTTTTGGGCTTCCAAGATTGTATATCACTCGCTATAATGGTGAAACATAATGTGAGTCAACCCTGTCGTTTATATGAGGCTTGTAAAACCTGCCAAGAAATCTTCCTATTCTAAGTGTAGACTAACGTATACTAGAAGTCAAACAACGTACCAATGGAGTGATTAATGAGAAGGATACATAAATTAGGAGCTATCAACGAAAAACTGCGTCATTTTGTATTGAGCGTAAACCCGTCCTAACAAAACTCGGCATGGAATTACTGGATACGAATAAACCGAAAGATATAATAGTTTACAAATTTGGTACATTTCTACAGTTGTTATTGTGAAAATAAATTAATAATGTGTAGTCCCCGAGTATTGGCGCCGACGTTTCTTTGTGAAGCGATGTGCATTGTTCTCTTGCAATTAATCTAAATTAGCTTCAATTAATCTTCGTCAGTGAGGTTCTATCACTCAATATTAATGTAAGCCAGGGATTTGGATGAGCTCGGCAAACTGTGCCTTTTTTCTGAGTTTTGGCAAATTTCCATGTCCATAGCTAGTCGTGTTGTCTTTTATGTTTGTTCATGTTGTAGTGTGTAGACTGTGAGTTTATTAGGTTATGTTATGTTGATCATAATATGGTATGGGTGGAGATTTAGTATTACATATCTCGTATGATTAAATTCCATTTTTTGATAAAGTGGTAACGTTGTCTCGTGCACGAAATGGTCATACGTAAAATGACTGTCTTTTATTTGCTTTCTTTTTATCTATTATTATTTTTATTTATTGTCCAGTAATTATACTAACAATTGGCACTACGTTTCATTTCTGGACATGGGTTTTTCCAGCTGTTAAAAGAAGCCTAAAGAATACAAAACCACGCTCCAACAGTGGGAATTTGCCGGAATGTTTATAAGTTTTTAAACTCTCTTTAAAACCTTCAAGGTCCCAAGGAAACGGAAGCAAATAGCGCCTGGCGTTGATTGATTTTACAAAGCGTTTGCGATTCGTAGACCGGCCGGCTTCCAAATAATGTCAATAGCTTTATAATTTAAAAATACTGCCTTGAAGTACTTACCAAAAGCTCTTGGACCAGAATTTTACAATACCCAAGGTTAGGGTCTGGTACAGTTTAGCTGGCCTGATATACGATAACCGACTGCTGAATGTGCCTTCTGAGGATCATAAAACTCTTCGGATGTAAATATAGAGAGCGGATTTAATTTTCCAATTTGTATTGCAGAGAAAAAAGAACATAAATAATTATGATTTAAGAAGACGAATGCCAGACTGATGTACGCCAGACTAAACTATGCCACTGTTACGATCAATGTTATTTGAGGAACGTCAGAACAAAGACTCATCGACCATAATAGTAAAATGAAAAGTGAATAATTGTATGAACTTAACATGCAATATTTAGTATAATAACACATCAAATAATCGATTATTAACTGGAATTGTTGTTTTCTAGTTGGAACTTTATTTTCTTAAAATGCTTATATTGTAAGCAAGTATACCAAACTAAGCCTTTTCGTCGGATTTGTGTGTTTTAATGTTTATTTAGGCATTGCGCATTGTAAACATATTGAATACTCATAGTTGAGTGATTGCTCTAAGGTATTTAAGAAGACCATTTGTCATAGTTATCATCTTTAATGCTTCTTCATCGCGAATAGACAAAGTGTTTTCTACACGATATTGTAATATACGGTAGGTACATATGTCTGGTGTCTGCAAATCTTTTTAAATCTTTTGTTGGTGACAAATAGTCGAAGTGGAATTATATAGAGAAGCATTATAACACTATCTTTTGAATTCTGTGTATTCTAAATATACTACGCTACATTTCTATTTAGTATTCAACGTAACAATAATTCTTTTCGAATTCAACGTACATAGGTGAATCATTATCATTAGACTTTGAGGGCTTCGGAGCGTTGGCAGAATACATTAGACGAGAGGATTACGCATATAAAACAAATGGAAACGTCGTGAACTGCTATATATCGTATACTTTTACGAGGAGCAATTCTAGTTTACGGTCAAATGGTTGCTTGTTTCCAGATCGTCTTTATGTAACTGTATCTTACACTTTATTCTACAACCCGCGATCGAATATTCTTACAAACAGTGACTCAGGTCGATTATGGTCTGATACCGAATATACTCATATGTACTAGTATGATTATTACATCATTATATTATAGGTACTACACGTGCCTCTTTTATATTTATCATTACTCATACATTTTATCTGGTTCAACAAATACAAATAGGTATATAGTAGAATGTATAGGTTTGTACAGTATTCTGACAAAATACTCGCCAGATATAGGACAGATAATAAGACAGCACCTGTGACATTCAGGTGGTGACTGGCAGTCATAAGACGCCGTTGCCGCCTACTGACTGCATCTGACGTCCAACTGTAAGATTAGAACTGTTACTATTACTTGGTATTGTTACTGGTATTGTTAATAAGGTCATTAGTTAGCAATATTTGTTAGCCTTGCTGCTATTATAGGGCTTTAATTATCGTACATTAGCCCTTTAAGTACCGTTTTTTATATTTTGCCTGACAGACAGGCAAACGGGCCACATGGCGGTCGTTGTCGCCTATGAATATTTGCAACACCTGAGGCGTGTCCAATATCTAGCCAGAGAAGGATAAAAGTAGAGAAAAGGAGGGTTCTCATTGCGCCTTTCATGCAGAGCTCCATGTCATATTACTCCAGGAAAAGATCAGATGGAAGGTTATTCCATATTTTACACGTGCGCGTTAAAACAATTATGCAAACTGAACTATGGAGGACTGCTACGAGTCGAGAGAAGGGTATAAAAATAAGTCTAGACCGTGTAGTTAGTATTCGTTATTTCAATTCCAAGTTTGTCACAAATGCGTTGGCACTCTTGAGGATAGCGGTGGCCTTCAAATAAATATATTACCTTTCAGAACGATACACAAAAAGTTTCAAAAACAATTGCTTGGCGGTAGAAATAGGTGTAGCGGTGGAACTGCCCCAAGGGAATCGTGTACATGTTGCGGCTCCTACCAAATTATTAAAAATGCATACTCCGTTTGCATTCCTTACCTTTCTAACACTGACCATGAAGATCCATTCTTCAACGTATATTATGTTTTCTTCCTTAAATAAAAACTTTAGGTATATGTTGTGAAGTGAATTTTGAAATTAACTTTCGTTTATATATTTTATCTCGTATTATAACCATGCTAAGTGATAAGATTTAAAAGTTGAATAAACATGAACACGAAAAATAAATCTTTTCAAGCAATGCTGAGTATACTTTCAAATGAATTTTCACGTTAATGACTGGCGCACTGCATTGTGGGGTATTGCGACGCTGCCGGCGCGTCCTACTTATGTTGACTTGGCAGTATTTCTGAAGTTCTGTAATCTGTATGTAAAAGACACTATGTTTAAGTTTTTTTGTGATTTGGTATATCTTGTGATTCCAATCGTCCAGAGCGATGGTAGGAAATGATGTTACGTAAAACTGAGAACTTTTTTAAATTTCTTGAGAAAGTACAGAAAAGATCGTTCATTTATCAACACATAACTCAATGGAATTCAGACATAGTAGTTAAATTGCTACTCGTAATTGTAGCATTAAATTCACATATTTATGTTCCTGGTCACGACACGTATCGTGGTAACATTTGTAGCAAATTATAGCGTTTAGTCATTATTATTGGCATAACTGTTATATACATAATGTTACCAAGCAAATATTGTTGTTAAATATTTCGTGAGTGTTTATACACGTGATTAAATATGTACCGGCTTAACTCACGTACGAACATTTCCACCACGATCTAGCTGCAAACTGCGGGAGCTCATGATGAAGACTTCGTACAGATCCGAAACTAGCAGGCCGTCCCGAAAAATGCGAATTAAGCCGGTACACACACACACACACATATATA
>DWDT01000420.1:0-21362 GCA_018245595.1 Microceris scylla
AACGTAAACGGTGAAACGTGGGAGTGTTCTGCATTCCTCTGCCTACCTCTTCGGGGATTACAGGCGTGAAGTTACGTTTACAATACTCATAAAATATTAATAAAAATAAGAATCACAGCAATAATTCATTTCTTAAAAATACCACACTTGATTATAATTTACTTATTAAATGAAATACCTACAGTTATCATAGCATATTACAGTTAGCATACAAGCAATTTAATTACAGTTATTCTAAAGAAATATTCTACAAGCATACAGGCAATCTAATTACAGTTATCCTAAAGAAATATTCTACAAGCTGCATATATTTTGTTACTTCTTTTTTTTTCACTTTTCATTTTATGTATGTTGGATCGTTTTATTTTGTAGCCAAGGTTTGTTAGTTGTTCCTGGAATTATTTTATTATTAAATTTTAAAACATTACTCAAAATTTTAGGTAGTAATGGAAATTGAGATGATTAAATACTGTCAAGATCTTTGTATCATAGTTTTGTCTATTTTGAATACTTTTTATTATGTGTTGTAAATATAGTTTTCTACCTAAATCACGTTTGTGTTTGAATAAAGCATATATATAAGTGAAAGATTTTAAAAGAAGCGGATCCGAAACTTGAAATTTCTTCTCAAGTGCATTATTTATCAAACTAGAATAGATTGCATGGCGTTGCTTTATAAATAGAATGCTAGTCGTTTAAGAGAATCTTGGGTAAAGACCACGAGGAAGGTGGGTTACTCAAAGATGGATTACGATAGAACATACATAGACGAATGACCGGTTACAGAAAGAAGAGGTGCCTGCGGCCGCCGGTAGCAGCACGGCGGCACTGGAGCGGCTGGCGGCGCGCACCATGGGCAGTTCGGCCGACGAGGCGCAGTTCAGCGTGGAGCACACGCTGCCCGACCAGCCGTGCCTGTGGGCCGACAAGTACCGCCCGCGCAAGCCGCGCTACTTCAACAGGTATTTGCACTATGTTATGTTGCTAGCGAAGTTGCCACTGTTCTATGATGTTGACGTCCGTATTTGGCTGTTCCGTGACGGCTCCAAGTCGAACCTGCGGAAAACCAGCGCTGCTTGACCGTCCAGCATATTATGGAGTATGATCTATTGTGTAATGTGTGCGACCTGTAAATGTATTTTTTGGTTAATATATTTTAGTGCTTGTATAACTTGTAGGTCTCCACATTGCGAATAAAAAGTTTCCTTTCTTCCTTTCTATTACTAATATTCATTATTATTTTCAGAGTACACACTGGCTTCGAATGGAATAAATATAATCAGACTCACTATGATATGGACAATCCACCTCCAAAAATTGTGCAGGGTTACAAGTTCAACATATTTTACCCTGATCTCATTGATAAGCAGGCTACACCAGAATTTTCACTGGTAAGTATACTCATATTTCTATTGAGTAAATTATTTTGTATTTGGAAGTATTAGATATTATTTGCTTAACATTTAGTGCCACACATGTTAAATATAGATTTTTTAATTGATATGGTTGATATCACTTTCCAGAAACCATGTCCAGATAACCCAGAATTTGCAGTGCTGCGGTTCCATGCAGGACCTCCATATGAAGATATTGCATTTAAAATTGTCAATCGTGAATGGGAGTACTCATACAAGCGTGGCTTTCGGTGTCATTTTCACAACAATATATTTCAACTTTGGTTCCACTTCAAACGCTATCGATACCGTCGTTGATTCAATATACTAGTAATATTGTTCATGTGTAAAACTCCCAACTAAATTTGATGATAACCATCGGACACATTAGTCGCTTAATTATAGTAATGGTAGGAACTGGAACATGACACTGTTACTTGAAAAATAAGAAAGTATATTTCCAAATTAACTGTGTATACATAGTAATAATAAATGCATTGTTTCATGTTTGTGTTTTATTTTATCAGTTACCAAAATATTCTACGAGTCATTTATCCATAAAACTATTCTTTACAACTTTCTTACAACTATATGATTGTTCTATTATGAGAACTATCAAATAATAGTTGTTGACATGTCTTGTCTTCTCTTTTAGTTCACCATATACAAGTGGTCAAGATCTTCATAACAAGTTTTATGTGATAATTACAATAAGCAAACTAGGAATTAAGAATCTATTTCAGACTTGAGAATCAATGAAAGACAATATAACCTATATGGAAATGTTAATAGACAGGTCCTCTCAGTGACTGCCTTGTTGGTGGAGTAGTTGCAGACTCAACTACCATTGGAGGTTTGATCGCAAGGTCGGGTACTGTTAGATTTTTTTTATTCCAAAAAATTCTATTGGTGGCTCAGTCTAATCCATGATTAATATTAAAATTCAACTATAAAATCAAATTATTAATGTAATTTTAATGAATTTCAATACTAAGCAACTAATAAAAAATTCTAATATAATTATCAATGGTTTATTTTTGAATTATTGCTCGTGCTTTAGATAAAATAGAACTATATCCACTTCATAATATATCCAATTAATTTCAAAGTCAAATTGTAAAATAATTGTCACCATTCATTATAATACATTTATGTATCATACCATTTTAAGGGAAAGCATTCTAAATGCATTGGATCAGTTGACCAACTAGTTTATAAATCACTCACCTCACAATAGAAAGGATGAGTTGCTTCATACAAATCTAACACTCCCACTATACAATACAGGAACCTGGACTAATCATGTGATTAGTTCGTCTGTGATTTTTTGGTTTCTTCAAAGTTTGCACTATAATTGGCATACCTTGAGTATGGATCGCAATAAACATTGCTTACCCCACATAGCTTTCTTTAGTATTACTGTTATATTTATTGGAGGACCTTTTATACTGGACTAGATTAGCTGTAAGGTAATATATAGGCTATTTACAGTATCCTGGAAGAGTCAATCGATCTCCAAAGGTAATCTGTGTAAATCTTGAAATAAAGGTTGATTGAAATCAAATTGAAAATAAAGGTTTGGAAACTTACAGATTTTTCTGTGTAAATCAGCAACTGTAAATCCTTTACTGTCAAAAAAATCATTTAATGGAACTAATATTACAAGTTTATAAAAGCAAATATTTGTATATTTAAAGGCTTCTTTTTGCATTTTTTTCTACAATGATAACAATCTACTAAGTTAACATTTTAATTAAGATGAGTTTCTTTACAATACAAAGACATTAAATAATTTTATTTACTAGCATTTGTATTTACTTTCTACATTACAAATATGTTTATTCCTTTTTGGGAGTGTCAGCTGGGTTAACAACTTCCTCTGCTACTGGGTTGCCACGGAAGTTAGGGAATTGTTCCCATGGAGCACTAAGCTCAAAACGGCGGAATTCTTGGGCTAATTCTAGAGGCTCTACCACCACACGCTTCTGTTCATCGTCATAGCGGAGTTCCACATATCCACTGAGAGGAAAATCTTTTCGGAATGGATGTCCTTCAAATCCATAATCAGTAAGAATCCTCCTTAAATCAGGATGGTTGGCAAAGAACACTCCAAACATATCCCAGATCTCTCGTTCGTACCAGTTAGCAGCTTTAAATACTTCATCTGCGGAGTCCACAGGAGTCAGCTCATCTGTGTATGTTTTGACTCGTATTCTCGCGTTGTAACGAAGAGATAACAAATTGTAAATAATCTCGAATCTGTTGGCGCGGGTCGGGACATCCATACCCGCGATGTCCACTAGACTAGCGAACTGCGCATTATGATGGTCCTTCAGAAATTGCAATACGGGAATCACGCCTTCAGGGGGAATTAATACTTCCAACTCGTTACCCGCCGTTAATTGCACCTTTTGTACATATTTGGGTAAGCATTCAGCAACGTATTTCCCAAAATCTACCAGCTGAGCCTTTTGTAAAGGATCCAATTTGGCAACAGTGGGTCGGCTTTCGGCTTGTGGAGTTTGGTCGGATTTTGTCGCTACATTTCGCGCTGTTGGGGCTATTGCATTGCTTAAAACTTTGCGCCCAATAAAATTACTGGCACCAAAGCTTCTTTTTAAAATGAAGGACATCTTTATACTCGTTTGTTTTACCTTACGTAATTGTATTTTGTGTCGATTATGTCCCTCTTGCGAATTGGAATTTTGACATACGCTTGCGCTATTTTACATTGTCAATCTGACACAACAATTTTTTGCAGACTCCGAGGCAATACTAAAGAAATAGCTCACTTGCAACAAATGTATAACTAGTAAAAAGACAGATATTTATTTAGTTAAATTTACATTACATTCAACTTACTACATGGCTTTTTTGTATATACATAAAATTAACCAATTTAAGTTTCAACTAGTATTTTCTTTACAAGAACGTAAGGTTGAGTTATCATAGTCAGACAACAATGAAATTGTCACAAAAAACCTAACAAATCAAACAAAAAAAAATAACATGGACGAGCGGTGAAGTATTTGTGGGTGACCGGTGATATCAAACGTTGTTTGCAAAATACAGGTAAGAGAATCATTGTTATTGAGATAAAAATTTAATACTGGTTATTCATTGAAAAATATTGATGCTTATTAATCTAATATTATTTTGGTGTTCCGAAGAGTTATTGCTTAATATAGATCTATTCAACAATAGGCAAATATAAGAGGGCCATAATGCTGGAACATGGATATAATTTCTATATTTTTTCAATGTCTTGATGCTTAATCTGTAATTCTTTGAAATATGTATTACATACATTACTTTATTAGCCTACTCCCGTCCACTGCTGGACATAGGCCTCTCTAGCACGCCACTGAGCTTCATCTTCAGCTCTTCGAATCTAATCCAACTGCTGCCAGCCGCTTTGCGTATATCGGCACTTCACATCGCTGGAGGCCGTCCTACGCTAACGTTTATTACGTACGCGAATTATATTTATATTATTTCAATGGAAATTTGCTGATTTCTGCGCTATACTTTTGCGTAAATATTATGTTTATAGGGTTTGTTATATGGTTTGTTTACTAAAATAAATAACACAATAGAAAATCAAATAAAATATGATATCTGGGAACATCACATGCGGCCAGCTTATCCCAAAGTAAGCATCAAGAGAGCTTGTATTGTCATGACCAGACCGTTGAGTAATTAGAACATATAAATTTATATAGTTATTATTTATACACAATACAACAGAAAAAATACTTGTGCTGATCACAGAAATATTCCTTCTGGGTGGGAATAGAACCCACGGTCTCCCACACAACAGTCAGGTTTACTAACCACTCTACAAATAGACCAGCCAGTTATATACACAGTGTATCTGTTTGTTGTCGTAGCATGCATCATGGACAAGTTTGAATAAAAAAAACTTCATGTACATATAAATTGTTATTTATTTGTTTTCTGTAATAATTTAAGAATTTTAGTTTACTGTAAATAATTTAGAAGTTTAAATAAGGGCTATGAGAAATGATCAATTTATAATATGAAACTGCTTGTCACTGTGTTTCTGTTACTGTTAATCTTGAATATTTGCAAATTCACATGAAAAATGTTCAAAAATCATTACTATGTATGGTGACTTTCATTATTTAGAAGATAAAACAATATGGAGAGTGAGCTGAAGGAGCTGAAGACGGTGCTTCGCTCACTGGTGGTGTCTAGCCCCATAGAGGTAGATATGCACTCATTGATGCGTGATTACCGGAATATGATGGGCGAACCCCTACCATTGGCAAAGTTTGGCTACCGGGATGCACTGACATTCCTTAAGGAACGATGCAGTGACTGCTTCCTGGTAAGTCCTATTACAGTCAAAATTCTCTGCTAACTATGCTTTGATTGATTTGGCCTTTTTTGTCCAAACAAATAAATCTCATACATAATATTAACATATTATGACTGTGGCCTTAACTTTCTTATTCTGGAAGGAGATATGTCAGGTGCTGGAATAATAAACAGGATAATGATTTTACTAACAATAAGCTTTGAAATATTAACATTATTATAAGCTGCATGAATCTCAGTGGCAGCAGGACTGTGATAGTATAAGATACTAATGTGACATATGTAATCCCCAAGGAGGTAGGCAGAGAAGTAAAATACTCTTATACATAACACCATACTATAGGTGGTTAACCTTTCGCCATCAGGCATGAATCCAGACTCTAAAGGACTACTGGAAATTTTAATTTAAGAAATACCTAGTAATACTTAACCCGGGGATCAGACTCAGGATCTCTCACTAAACCGACCCACTTGCATGGTTTTCAAGCAACAAGAGTGTTGAATTAAACTTACTTTTTGTTAACCTCATGAATCATGATAAAGAAAAATTCCCTGTTATACAGGTGTCCCAAAATTCAACAATAAGCCGGCACCAGAGGGTGGACCTACTCATGACTACTCAACAAAAAAATAAAGAAAAAATTTATCTCTATTTGATTTGAAATTATAAGAGAAAAAGAAAATTCTTCGAAAATTTACACCCTTCATGATATATCTACCTAACATATTCGCAATGTAGAAGATATTTCTGATTTATATTTTACATCAGACAGCTAAGTAGCATAGCTATCGAATGCAATCCTTAGATATCCAAAAATACTGTCTTTGCATAAAAAAATAATCAGAATTGTTAAATCACAAAAATTTTTAAACATATCTACTTTCATTCCACTTTCACTTGTCGTGGTGTAAAAAAAGAGTGGACTGGAAAAAAGAATGGACACACTATGGCAAGTTTTTATAAAAATTAACTCAATTCACCAGTATTCCAAAATGGTATAGTACTCCAGAAAAACTAGCCACAAATAAAAATGTGCTCTATTTCTATTGCTTTGGTATGTGCCTTGTACTTGTACATTTTTGGAGAATTTTCTTTTTTTCTTATAATTTCAAATCAAATAGAGATAAATTTTTTTCTTTATTTTTTATTGAGTAGTCATGAGTAGTGCCACACTCTGGTGCCTGCTTATCGTTAAATTTTGGGACACCCTGTATTATTGAGATAAGGGCCACAAACTGTGAAAATATAAAATGTGTTACATTGAAATGATATAATCTACCTGTACCTATCTTATCTAATCAGTAGATTTATCCTGGCTTGTATTATCCATTCCTCAAAAATTTATCAATGAAATTAGTAACATAATCCATTAGTAGGTACAGAGAAATAAAACTATTTTATAACTATCCAGACACAAAATGTTTGGTGGTATATAATTTTAATCATGCAGAATACCTTCCTCCTTTTTAATCCAGAAACAACTACATATATATAACAAAATAGTCATACACCACATCATATGAAATGTAACAGAACTTAATATATTTTTGATAGCACATAACAAACTACTTCACAGTAATTTTAAAATACCATCAATTATAAATAATTGCTGAACAACAAGTCAAGAAATAACTGCTCTTATATAGTATGTGACATGTAACTGCCTTTTTTAAATGTTTTAAGAAGTCTATATCATGTGTACTTTAACACATCCATTTTCTGGGCTCTTCATTAAACTGTAGACATCAATTTAGCATGTTTGACCTGTAATCGGTGCTCTCTGCCTACTTTCTAAGGGATCTGCTATGATAATATATAAAAAATTTAACTTCATTGTAACTGAAGCTGTGAATAGTTTCAGTTTATTCAAACATTGAGGTCACCTTTATTGTAGAACCCTAATGAAAAGAATCAAGTAAATTAAGTGATATTAATAAAAATACATAAATAACAGCAATAACATATCCTAAATATCACATAAACAGATTTAATTTCTAAATTTTTATCTGAGTGAAAATAATATCTTTCTGGGAACTACACTTCTCTGCAATCCAAATCACTCTGGAATCAATATCATTCAATAATAAAGTTGAATTTTATGTGCAGATCCAGGATCCAGGGAACAATCCAGTGTTGACACTTATAGTTCCTGATACAGTTAAACACATAGACAAATTTGTGCAAAAACAAAAGGCATCCCCATTGACAAGATTGTGAGTGAACATTTAGTTGTATACTCATTTCTTATTTCGAATATCGAGTGTTTTTACAGTCCACATAAATAGAAAGAGTGATTGATTTATGCCTTGTTGGAATGATTTGTATGATTTGTAGCACACTTATTAGTGAATATTTCTACCTTTCTCTAAAATCGTCAAAAACTTGGACCATATACAGCAATTAGCCATATCCAACCATAGTTTTCATATTTGCATAAGTTGAAAAAAAAAACAGGGTATTGTTACACATTTTTTCTTACAAGTTTACATGTGGATACAATATAGATAAAATGTTTAAATGGAAATGTATGTATGTATATGTATTAATCTTCATGTCTAATGCCATTATATTTTGGTGTTGATAGTAAAGGCAAAAGAAGAAGTGTGGCAGAGTCAACATTGAAAGATAACTTAATTGTAAAAACATTCCAAGCAAACAACCATAATATTAATAAAGACAATGAGACTACTTTGAAGATGGCCATAGAAAGCACTTACAGCACTAGGAATACTATCACAGAACAAATTTACAATAATCATCAAGATCTTATTATGAATGATAAGAATTGTAGAAGTACCAAAGAAACTGTTGACACAAACGGAGAGTGCTCAAGCAATGCTTTGAAAAATTTCATGAGGAAAAGGATGCCCTTACTTAATAGTACACAAAATCTGGATAGTGATATATGCTATGAAAAGAGTTCCTCAAAGGGTGATAATGACTCAGGGAGATTGACATCTTCTAGTAAGTTTTACTCCATTTAAAGGTACAAATAATCAGTGGCAGCAGATTGCTTACCCTCTGAATGAAGTATTCTACTGTGATTTTCATTGATATTATGTATCAAAATTTATTTTATCATGCATAGTCTATGATATAATAAAACAAAGCCAACTTTACCTTGCTGCTTGCAGGTCTCTCATTCTGGATTGAGTACCACAGTACATTTCTAAGTATTTATATTGATTTGGAAAACTAAAGACATGAATTGTTTGAAACAAATTGTATTTTGGATCAGTTTTGCTTGTCATCAGCTCAAGATTAATACAGTTTTTGTGCTTGTGATGGAATAATTTATTAATTCGATTTGGATATGAAAAGTTTTAGTGGAATTTTTCGATCAATTTTAAAGTAAATTCGCTATTAACTAGACACTCAAACATTAAGATGGGTCAGATTAAAATATCAAAAACAGATAATTAAACATGTAAACATTTAAAACTTTCAGTAAAAAAATTAATTAATTCAATAATAATGTTGTTGAGAGGATGGTAGAAAAATGTTTACATTTTAAATATAATCTGATATAAAAGACCAGAACATACTAAAAAAAATGCCACATGTCTCTACTATTAAGGTGTTTATAACTGCTTGCAAAATGTTGGTTTCTTTTTGGTAGATCCATCGATCAGTACTGTAGACAGAATTACTTAGATATTATTTTCCCACTAGTTCTGTGACATAAAAGAAAATAATTTCCAGTAGTTCAATGGAAGAAATTGTCAAAATAGTAGAAAAAATCGCAATAATTCTGTGCAAGGGTATCTTTTAAACAACATAACTGATGGGTAAATAGTATCTCAGTGCTTCTGTCAACAGATCTGATATAACTACCAAGAATGAGTAATTTTACACATGGAGTTAAAAAGACGATAATACATCTGCTATAATGAAATAATTATGTTATAATTGACTAAAGGGATAATTGTCGTTTGGCGAAAGTTTTACTAAAGTTTCGTTATTAGTAAATGAGTGGCGCCGATTAGGGGCGGCCTATGTGGCAGCAGTGGATGTCTAGAGGCTAAAGATGATGATTATGGTGATGAAAAGGATACTTGATTAAATTCTTTTATGCATATTTATAAAAATTTCGAATTTAATATCTTAACCATTTTAAATCTTATGAGTATTTCTACAGTTATTGAAAATTGCCAAATACAAACTTAGATGATGATGTACAGGTGTTAGGAATCTGTACGATATTTTATAACTAACGTAACATCAAGCCTGTAACCCTGAAGAGATAGGCAGAGGAATGTCATACACTCCCACCTAACCAGTTACGTGTACCTCTCATGGAATAGGTGGTGAGCCTATTGCCATACACCGGGCACAGATCCAGTCTTCAAGTCACTACTAGAAACTCTAAATTAGAAAAATCTAATAGTACCTGCAATCGCGCTTGCAACCACTCTACCAATGACACATTTTAAAACTATATGAGGCTAAGACTAATGATCTAATTGTATTTGGTTTTTTCATGGAATATTAACAATTTATTTGCTATTCAATAATTGTTTGTTGCTGTTGTGATAAACGTTTTACAAAAATCTTTTGAAGTTTCCAAGCCATCCACTGATACTGACATTAATAATAATGAGAGCTCATGAAATACATATAGAATTGCATGAAGAACTTGACTAACCAGCCTGTACTAGGGTTGTCTTACTTATATTTTATATACAAGCAGTTTCATTTTATAATTGCATTTGGATATTGATACCTGATTATATATTAATCTAGCTAAAAAGTATAACCTGTAAAAACTATGACTAATGTGTAAACTTACAATATTCACACCAAGTAATACACCAGTTTTATTGTTTTTAGGTCATAATAGCACTAAAAAAGCACAGTTCGAAGATTTAAAACATGAGATCTATGATTTAATAGCAGAGGTGCCTGAAGGAGTATGGTGTTCAGAGCTTATGAGACTGTACCGGTGAGTTGCGTTTCACTAACATCACAGCTTTTTTACAGTTGCATGGCTAAAACAATAGGCTGGTTATTTTACCCATTTTGTTGTTTATTAACAGATTATTGTATTTACTAATAATTTAAAGGTGTTAGTAACTAATTGTGTCTGCAGCAATATGTAATTTTATCTGTGTTTAACTTGTAGGGTGCCTGTTATTTGTGTATTGGTTGCAGAAGTTAAACGTAAGACTGTAAAATGTTGCTTGCATCCATACTATAATTTGAATGTTTGCCATCTTTCCAGGGACAAGTACAAACGTGAGTTGACCTTTTCGCGCTTCGGGTTCACTAGCGTGCAGAGCTTAACGTACACAGTGGAGGGGCTGGAGATATGCGTGGCTGAGCATACTGGCGAGCTGTTGGTGCGCACCGTGTCCCCAGCATCGAACAGTCTTTTTCCTCCTGCCTGTCCGCCTGGTGCCGGCCCGTCTGCGCGCCCTCCTACCAGCATGGCCGCTAACAAATCAAACGACACCGAAGATGCGCTGCCCGGCATTGAATTTGTGAGCCAAAACAAATTGAAGAGATTAGCTGTCCTCTACTTTCTATTGCAGTTTTCATTGTATAAGGATCTCCAGTTATATGTGGCATTGATTGCAGCCATGGTTTTATTATAATGAAATATATTATTGTTATAAAACCTTATTCTCTTGATGGAATACTGAAAGCTACATGCCTTTTACAGACCCTTACATAGATTATTTATGATTAAATTCTGACTTGTTATATCAAGCATCTAACGTGTAAAACAGGATGAAGACGTGTTCCCGCGGGATAGCATGCACATCATGCAGAGTATCCCCACGCAGGATCTGTCGGCGTTGGCGCCGGGTGCCATGCTGGAAGTGGTACTGGGCGAGGTTTATTCACCCACGCACTTTTGGTTCCTGCGCCTTGGCCCGAATCACTATTCCGCCATGGAAGACATGATGGATGAAATGAAGTTAGTTACTACCATATTTGTACATTGTACTAGAACTATATTTTAGCGTTAGCATCACTTGCATATAATCATACACTAAAGTGGAAATTTTCAAATAATAAAAACTAAGTCATCCTAATAGTCGAAGCTCCTAATAGTTTAGGAGCTTTTCGCATCTAGCCTCTCATTCCAGGGAAACCTTTTTTTTTCAATAAATTATGTGAGATCAGTGTTCAGCAGTGGATTAATAAAACGGGTGTTAATGATGCTCTAAAAAGGGGCTTACTGGTTTTCATAAGATATTTTTTTTTATCAGCAGGTATTTATTGGTGTTGTTGCGTAAAATTTGTAAGATTGTGTGGTTTTTTCAGCAAGTACTACTGCGGCGAAGGTAAGATGCGAACATTGGCGACCGGAGCGATACGTGTCGGGCACTACTGCGCGTGCTGCTATCAGGGCGACTGGCACCGCACCGTCATCGTCAAGATCTTGGACGGTGAGACGGTGAAGGTGCGGCACGTGGACTACGCCACCGTTGAGACGGTGGCGGCGCGCGGGCTGAAGCCGTTGCTGCGGCGTTGGGCGCGGCTGCCGGCGCAGGCGTTGCGCGGCCGCCTCGCCGCCGTGCGCCCGCCCGCCGCGGGCCGCCGCTGGCCCTGGGCCGCCAGCGCGCACTTCCTGAGCCTCGTACAGGAGCGCTGCCTCATCGCCAATGTCGTCGCCAAGGACGATCAAGTACGTTCGGTCTAATGTACTACAGCGAATGGACTACGGCCGGCCACTACACCCGTTATTGACTTATATTTCAAAATATCAGTGTAACTAAATTGTCAGCAATTATTAATCATGGCAAGCTTAGTAGTAGACAGTAGTAATATTGTAGCTATAAATTTTGATGAATGCGCAGGATATTTTTCTTTAAATATGAACATTTTGTAAATCGTGCAATGTATATTTTGTGTCCAAAAAAATCTATACGTATAAATATAATTATGTAAAGTAGCGTCTGATTTCGGTATTTCAGGAGGGCATCCTGGAGGTTCTGCTGATCGATACGTCGACGGAAGAGGACGTGTGCATCAGCAGCGAGATGACGCGCGCCGGCCACGCCGACCCGCGCCCCGACTCCGCGCTCGGCGTAAGTCTGTCTTCTGCATCCTCCGCCTCTAGCGCCCCCGCCCACGAGGTTCGCTCGCTGCTCTGCGCGCTCTCCGCGCTTTCCGGCCTCTCCGCCCTCTCAGCGGTGGCTGGCGAACCTCAGCAGGACGATGCAGACGACTACAGCGACGTCTCGGCCTCGGCGTCCGAGCTCGTGGGCCGGCCGCCGCGCCGCCTCGACACATGGGATAACGATGCACCCGACACCGAGCCCGAGCTGTACGTGGAGCCCGAGCCCGAGCTGGACGTCGAGCCCGAGCCCGAGCTGGACGTCGAGCCCGAGCCCGAACCGGAACGCTGGCCGTCGCGCCGCTTGCGACTTCCCTCGCGGCCGCTCCTAGAAAACGAATCCGACACGGAGACCAACACGAATTCCCCCAATAGTGTAATACATTTGTCACCTGCACACATGCACGGCAAATCTGAACCGAAACAGGCTTATTTAGAAAATAATATGAGCGACAGTAAAATGTACCAGCCGGGTTACGATGTTGCAGACTGCACGAATGGACCGTTGCTCGCGCGGCTTCAATTGCTGAATAAACTTAAAAAATATAACCATTCCGTCGCGGCCGCGGCCGAACGGGACAGACTTCAATCAGTAAATATTCCTAAAACACCTGATAGTTGTGTACAACAGATCGATGACAGTGAAAGTGTTGAGTATGCATGTGACGAAAGTGTGAGCTCAGATAGTGGAGAATCCGTCTGCAGTGCGGTTGGCGCTCGATTGAAACAACTACGTGAACTGAAGAAGAAGTCGCACCGAGCGAGTTCATTTATTTGCGACACAGAAATTCCACGAGACAGAAGAAAAATAAACATGATTCCTGATAGATCGCACATATCTGGTTCAAGGACGAAAGCTACGTTGGACACGGGCGTTTTAAAAGAAACACCCCATTTAGAATGGGAACGGGATTCGAGTTCTACGCTGTCTGATACAGAGAGTGTTGCTAGCACCAGCGGGCTGAGCGCGATCGAATTGCGGCTGCAGAAACATCACGAAGTGGAGCGAAAAAATAACAGAGCGATCGATGTTGCCAGTACACTTACTAAAGATCCCGACCCGAATAAACACAGTGATACTGGTCACGTAGAAAGTAGCGGTAGTGATACAAATATTCGTAATATTTTACAAAAACGCCTCGCGATGGCGAAAAGGTTACTACACCAATAATTTTGTTCGATCATTACGGATATAAAATGTAAACAAAATAATGTTATGATCACAGTGATATAGTACATATGGACAATCTCGTAATATTGCGATGTGTATTTCAAGAAGTATCTCAGACATTATGTCGATACAAATAATTTTGCACCTAAGAAAAAAAGTTAAAATAAATAGGCTAAAACCCTTTTTTTGTTTTTCTTTCATTTAATTTTCAAACCACTACTCTCTCCAATAAATGAGTTTGTTTACATTTTATATTTTTATATAATGTGTAAGTATACTGCCGCATCTTTCCGATTGGCCCTTGGATTATTTGGAGTTGTTTATATACATGTCTATGTGTTATTTTGGCGATTACAAATATTATAAATCCCTAAAGAATGTGGTACACTATTAACTGTGACGACGAGTATTCGCCCCATTGGACAGTCTTAATGATTCATATTAGAAAAGTTACTATGCATTCCAAATTAATTCTACTAGTACGGATGTTGGTTAATACACCAAATTATTAGTAAGATAAACAGCACATATATTTTTGTTTGGAATTTATATACATGTCAGTGTTCGGTTATTATGCAAATCCCTGTTGTTTTATGTACATAAATATTACCTCGGGATAGTAAATCGTGGTTGTTTTACAAAGATAATTTATTTCGTGCATCTCGAGCAATCGATTCTGACATTTAAGCCAGTCCATTTTTCCAAACAATGTGGACCATGGAGTTTATTTAATTGAGTCGGTGACCTTGTAGCCTAAGAGCCTGTGGCCCCCAGGACGTGGCCTATTTCACTCGCACCCACTTGCGTTTCAATGTGTTTAGCATGATAGGGGAACCATCGAAACTGTCCGGCTACAGAGAAAACATCATTTTATAGTTGCGCAAATAACATATATATAACTCGGCAATTATTCTATGACGAAAATATAATAACAATTAATCATACTTTGAAGGTGCCTGGGAGGGGTTTTCCCTAGGTGTCTGGCAATGAACGAGGCAGTTTTTAACATTATAACAAATAGAATGTGTGAAAAGTGAGCTTTTTACTTGAACAAATTTGAGGCACAATTTTATTCACCTTTACTACTTGTTATCCGCCGAATCCACCGCAACCCAAGTTCCATACTTAGAATCTGTTCATACCTGTATTGTGGACATACATAGAAAAAATTTCGGCTTTTTTAATATAACGAAGGCCTGGGAGCTGCGGGCTCTTGCTCTATTGATTTCTCAAGGTTCAGTAATACGTTCTCATGATGACTGTAAAAACAGTATCACCTGACTCTATCGATATTGACGTACTCAGTCCGCGGCGGCACTGCTGCCGCTGTGATACCTCCGATGTCTGAACTGGTCGCAAGAGCGGCCGCCCTCCGGGATCGACTAACGCAGCGGTCGATCGTTTCAGACCTCGGAGTGTTACCTGTACCCGCTCTTCGACGCGCTGGAAACGGGCGATACGCCTAACTACGCCGAGATATACTGCTATCTCCGCGATGGCATCTCGCTCGAGTTCGTCGAGGACTACCGCCGCCACGTGCCGCCGTGTCTGCCGCCCGCCCTCGTTGCGCCGTTGCCCTCTCAATGTGCCGCTTCTGTGCCGTTCCCTAACCGAAAAGGTGCGCCTATTTCGCGTTCTACTCCGCGCCATGTTCCTCGCTTTCGTAGTTCGACCAAAATAAACAGCACGCGGTCGTCTGAGGAGGTGGGTGAAATGCCGCGTTCGTTATCCATGAGCGGGGACGGCTCTGTTGAGGTGGTCGATCGCGTTCAACCTTCCTCGTGGAAAAACCCCGTTCAAGTTTCAAATCGAATCCCAGTATTTCGATCTGCAATATGTTCTGAGCGCCAACGTCACAGGAGGAGCAGTCAGCCACAGCCGTGGGACGGCACCGTGTCGATGTCGGCGTCGGAGTGCGAGGTGTTCGCCCTGCTGAGCCGCGTGGACACACAGGCGGCGCATCAATACATGGTGGAGACGTTGGGCCGCGCAATGGCCGCCGCCGGCTTAGGGCCCATTGCGGCGCCGCACACGCAGTCGACGGCCGGCAGGGCACGTGAAGCGGGGCACGGAGCGGGCCGGGGAGCGGGGCGCAGCACGGGGGAGTTGCGGCCGCCGCCGGGCTTCGAGAACTTCGTCCCGCGACAGCGCAAACCAGATGGCATCCCGTAATTTCTTGCGTAGGTCTCTCGATAATAAACGTGTTACCTCGAACGCCAAATGGCGTAATTATTTTTTATTTAATGATCGATATCTAGATGTAAGAATAAAAATTGTTACGTGTTAAGCTTTTCTGGTAAATTTAAGGATATAGATGTTATTTTGCTGCGTTTGTTATTTCTTCATTTATTTTTAGTATTAAGAATGTACAATAATGTCTTATCCACAGATAATATGGTACTTTGATTCTTTCAAAGAAAATAATTTTTTATATGTTTTATTGAATTGTTTGCCCACCAGTTTTTTTTCAGTATCTGATTAACTATTTTCTATTTTTATTAAAACATAGATTTACTAAGTACAAATGAAATTTAAAGGTATACTTGACTACAAATATCTGGAATTTATTCAAATTATTTGCCTATTGCCAAAATATTTGTTAACTTTTCGAAAGTAACCGTATTTGTTCTGTCATATATCGATTAACGATTGTTGTAAAACAATCACGATCTTAACATCATGATGCTGCTATTAGGATTAAAATAAAGAGTTGTTTATAATATTGTAATATTATTGTTTCTTTGGATGTTCACTGTCTACCCACCGACTCCTTTATCTAAACGCAGGTCATCAAAACATTATAAACTGCAAAAACATTGGCTAAAGCAAAGTTACAGTATTGCCTTATACCTCTTCGTGAACATTTAGCACTCATAATCATCAACGATATTTTCTATTATCTGCGCGGAATAAAGGTCCGATGCAGTTAGCTTTATATAATACTAGCGAACCTGGCAGACGTCGTCCTGTCCGGAAAAGCAGTTTTACATTAAATATGTGACATATTTTAAACTTAACATGTACATTTTTCTAAATTTTGATATTACATAATTACTTCTATCGAATCTACGGTTCAATCATCATTTTTGGATATCTTACCGACTGCAGCGCCACCTACCGGGTCCATTTGTATATTCAAATCTTATAAATAAATAAATATAGGGCCTCACTCGAACATACAGAAAAATATCATTAAAATCGTCCCTGTCGATTAGGAGAACATCAGAACAGTAGGGCCACCTACCGGGTCCACTTGCATTTTTAAACCGTTCAGGAACCCATAGATATATGCAGTCAAAAATTTCATCCAAATCCGTTCAGCCGTTTAGATGTATTACATGATATTACGTTAGATGAACTGGACAGTCCTGGAACTACTTTGTGTTCATTCTTTTGAATTTCGTATTTTTTAAACACATAATGTCTTCGAGAAAATGTTGCGCCTATAAAAGCTGCATGGCAATAGATTTGTTAAATGAGCGAATTCAGCGTAGAGTGAATTTTGCAAAAACATAATTGGGAGTATACTACGCTACTCTGTCTGCCCATTCGGATCGTCGGCTAAATAAACAGAATCGTTTTTAAATCTGTTAATGCACCCTAATCTGAAGCAATATTGGGAGTGAGTTTTCCTATTTTATAATATACACTATACTTTCTGCTTCGATCACCCATGCAAAAGTCAACGTTAAAATTTTCACATGTAGGTATATTACCGTGTTCAGTTTTCATGAATTAATTTTTTTTTCATTTAGTTGTATACAAGGATTATCTGGTATCACCGTTGTTTTAGCCAATATGTGGCTAAGCAATCAATATAATATGTATATTCAAGTGCTTCGAAGGTTCATACTAGTAACATTAGGAGAGGGCGTTAGATGCTCAAGTTATTATAGTTCCTTTGATCAATCATGGATGGCGTTAGTGTGGCTCTGAATCACGTTATTAAATGTTTGGCTGATATATACGTATATACCAGAAGATAATACATTTCCATGTTAATTCACGGCGTAGCCATTTGGGCACGTCACTTAACCTGAAGCTGTGACGGCCAATAGGGTCAACAGCATTTAGGCAATTAGAAAAAAAAAATTCGATGTACAACATTGACGCTTCATACACGTACGCTGCTCGAGTGACATCCTTTTTTTAAATGGAT
The DNA here is from genome assembly GCA_018245595.1 of Microceris scylla. NCBI lineage: Eukaryota > Metazoa > Arthropoda > Insecta > Lepidoptera > Hesperiidae > Microceris > Microceris scylla. The sequence goes on from DWDT01000420.1 coordinate 18,133, forward strand.
CCCCGTATTCCCCGAAGGGGTAAGTAAAGGAATGTAGTACATTCCCACGTTTCATCAGTTACGTTTACGCCCCCTTGGTGAGTGTATTGCCGTACACCGGGCACAGATCCATACTCCGAATCACTACCAGAAATTCTAAATTAGAAAAATCCCATAGTACTCGATTGGGGATTTGACCCAGGACCTCCCGAACAGCAGTCGCGCTTGCAACTACTCGACTAATGAGGTAGGCAACGTTTATTATCTTAAGGTTTTTTATGTGAAGTAAGAAACACATGAGCAAGTTCAGTTCCAGTGAAACTAACCGCCCAAAGTTAAACAGACTTGAGCACGACATCAATATATGATTTATGTCATTTTCGTCAATAGGATTTCGTTTTTATTCATCGTTAATAGGATTGTTAGCACAGAGCTGTTTTTATGTAACAATCGAGTTACTCTAATTGACTATGAGTGCACTTCGGATAGATCCTGTACCCATACTAGGGATGTTACGGATGTCAAAATTTTCGGACATCGGACAGACCTTGCAGGCAGTAATGCGAATCAATACATGATAGAAGATTCTAGAAGCTGTTCTAAGACGCCAGATTTTATATGACGATTAGATGGTTTTTCTGTCTTTCAGGCAATTTCATACAGCTTAGTCTGTACAAAGTAAAAACTTACATGATTGCCATCAAGCTTACGAAATCCTCAGTTTCAAATTACTCTTTGAGATATGTAAATGTAGCATTCAGACCTTTCAAAAAAAACTAAATAGTGCTCATATAATTTAAGTGAATATCGTGTATTTTACGTGAAGTATGGAGCTTTATTTAGTTGTTTTATCACAAGGTACATCTATCAATTTAATTGAGGAAGATAAAAAAGTATTATAATAAAAATACTGCATGCTTACCTTTCAGAGGGTAAGTTCTCTCGGTCCTTACTGCCTTCATTTGCCATGATGGAGACTTTCCTCTTTCCGTCGGGGGTGGGCACGCGTGGAGAGGCGCCGGTGGGTGAGGTGGAGCTCAGGATCGAAGGGAGCTGTTCAGGCTGCGCGGGCGCAGTCGGAGCGTCAGCAGCTCCGTTCTGTCTGTTCTGTAGGTCACTTAGGTCGAACGGATATTCCTTAATTGCCGTCATTCGTATGCTGGTTTTTCGTACCTGGAAGTGTACAGTGGAGGTTTTGTTCAATATTATTCGTGATTGCCATTCTTATGTTACGATAAAGTATATGTGTGCCGATTCTGAGGTTAAGTCATATGTTTCGAATAATTTGCTAACAAGTGATAGTAAAAACAAATTGAGAGATGATGACTGGTTTCATACTTTGGAAACTTATGACTGAATGAGGGTATTTTAAAAATCGTATTATATAATAGGCTAGCGTTTGGCCTGGTTCCCGCCAGAGGGAAAGTAAAATTAAGCCTCAAGATGGAGCAGACGACATAGCTTAAGACCCTTTGCTCTGAAAAGTCCTGATATATGCCCCTGGAAGCACAGAGGGAAGTAAGGTGTTCCGTTGATTGGCCAACGAGATACGAGTCAGTACGTTTCACTTGTACGGTTTTTGAAGGGTGAGATAGCGGTCAGTACAATTTTTCAATGGTCTAGGACGGTTAGAACAATTCAGATGTCTGCGGGAAGAAACTTGTAACCAACAGAAAGAATTACTTGCAGCCAAAACGATTTGCATTATGACAATTATAACAAAATTTAAAGGTACATTTGACAGCAAAAAATATATATCAGCGATGTTAATATTACATGAGTATTTATATGAAATTAAGCACATAAATGGCCCTACAAATGGAACTATGACAGTCTATATCGTTAACCTTTAAAATTTTAGTACAAGAGCCGTGTTCCACAGAACAACAATAAAGAAATAATGTTCACGACATAGAAAAGGAAATTTCGGCAAAAAATTAAAATAATTTTATAATTAACGCCAAGAAAATAACGATTTTGGAAGTGAAAACAGATTATTAATGAAAAAATAAATCGATCGGAGAGAACTGAGAGAAATTTACACACCCTCAAATATTCTCCATGTTACTTAATAACTGAAAGTTGTAGTGGAACAGTGTGGGGCTGCGCGTGCAACGCGGCTTCGCGATATGAGCACTGAATTTAATTCCAGTTGTACGATGCCACATTTAATTCAGTCACGAAACCTCCACCTGACCGTCTTAGTAAATATACACTAGCTATTATATCTTAATATGTTTTCGACAAACACGCCAACAGGTACATTACACATGTGCCTACATACCTACATAACGTCCGTTTCAGTGGAGTTGGATAGTTCAATTGTTAATTATATACAAAATGAGATCCATATTTCAACAGTGGAATTATAATTGGTCGATTATTTTTATTTTATGCAAAATGGGAAAATTACAGTGTCAAGGCATTTTTATTAAAATCTGACTATATTTATTTACTGACTGACTATATTATGTATTTTTTCAATATATCTACTGGGAAATAAGTACGACAATACAAATGCACGTATGTACGTATGGAAGATTTTTGTTTTTAAAATAAGTTTCAAATAATTGTTTGAAAGCTTTGAAGCAAAATAATTAGGGGGCGTCCATTAATGGTGATCTTGGGGGGTGTCCTACTCTACGTATGTCAAGTCGTGGTCTTCACTCCAGAACACGTCTGCTCCAGCGGCTATCGGTTCTGCGACAGATGTAACCAGCCCACTGCCACTACAGCTTGCTAATCCTTTGGGCTATGTTGATAACTTTAGTTCGCTGTCGGACCGCCTCATTTCTGATGCGGTCCTTCAGAGAGACGTCCAGAATAGCCCTTTTCATAGCTCACTGACCAACCTTAAATTGGTGGACCAGTCGCACCGTCAGTTTCCACGTCTCGGCTTCGTAGGTCATGATAGGTAGACGCACTCGTTAAAGACTTTTGTCTTTAGGCTTTGTGGTATGGGTGACAATACTCGACGAAGTTTCCTATATACCGCCCAGCCAAGCCATATTCTTCTGCAAGCCTCCCTCTCGAAGTTGTTTCTACCAAACTGCAATATTTGCCCGAGGTAGACATACTCCTCAACAACCTCGATAGGGACCCCATTAATACAAATCGGTACTGGGATGACTGGCTCGTTGGTCGTGTTGGTTGCAAGTGCGACTGCCGATCGGGAGGTCCCGGGTTCTACAAGATTTTCTAATTTAGATTTTCTAGTAGTGGTTCGGAGTTTGGATATGTACCCGATGCAT
>DWDT01000421.1:0-21347 GCA_018245595.1 Microceris scylla
ACAATAAATAGCACTATAATATTAATCACCAACAAAGACAATCACCTTACATAGTTTACTTAAATTATCTTAAATTGTGATATAGAGAATTAAGTTTTTAATTAATTAATAAATTCTTATTTAAGAAGTAAAATGTAACTTAATATTTATGTATTAAAAACTATTATACCGGACATAACTACATTATATAAAATATTCCTCATTACTTATATTCAGGGTATTGTGGGACTTGTCACCGGAGGAGCCTCTGGGTTAGGCCGAGCAACTGCCGAGCAACTCATAAAGCAAGGTGGACGAGTTATCATCTGTGACCTGCCCACTAGTTCTGGACAGGAGACTGCTAAGCAGATGGGAGAAAATGTAGCATTTGTGCCAATTGATGTATGTATGCTTCTTTATATTCAATATTATTCTAAATAGTATATTTCTTTAGTCTCATGTTATTTTTCTGAATTTCTTAATTCAACTTATACCTATAAAGAAATGTTCTTTTTAAGTAGACACTTTTCAAAAAGTGTTACTGATTTTATGTGTAAATTTTAAATTTAATGAACATTTGCACCCTTCTCATTTACAGGTAACATCGGAACAAGATGTGAAGAATGCTCTCCAAACCACTCTGGATAAGTTTGGTCGACTTGATGTTGTGGTCAACTGTGCTGGTATTGCCACAGCCGCCAGAATTTATAACTTCAAAAAGAGTCAACCATTTGATTTAGCTATGTTCCAGAAGACGATTGAGGTGTGTTAAATTGATATTATAATATGATTGTTGCAAGTATTTTATATCTTTATATTAGCAAGCTGGCTAATGGCTGTGCTCACAATGGACATGGAATAAATACAATAGATATTTGCAATTCCTTACTTATATATATATACAAAAAAAATTACAAGTTTCTGTAATCTCATGACAGATCTATATTTGCTTTGTTTTTAAATATAATGTAAGTTGCTATATAAAAAAAAATTATCTGTGCAGTAGGCATTACATTTGCATGCATCAGATGTCATTTGTGCTTAATACATATTAAACAATTTGTGGAACAAAAAGATCTATTGGTGTTGATAAAATTCAATGAATATATGTAGCCTGATCTGATGATGTTAATGGTAAACATTTTCATTTTCAGGTGAACCTAATAGGGACATTTAATGTTATTCGCCTGGCAGCTGGTTTAATTGGAAAAAATATACCTGATGCAGATGGGCAGCGAGGAGTTATCATCAACACAGCTAGTGTTGCTGCATTTGATGGACAAGTATGTAATACTCATATATTGTTATTATGCTCTAACATATACATATATAAAACCTATCGAATCCACCTCTAACATAAGTATATTTGGGACTCATATTGAAAACTATAAGTTTTGTGTGTGCCATGTATTGTCAGTCGGCATTTAGATGCCTAGAGGTATTTTGGCTTAGTAGGAACACTAGAAACTAAATCCCATTAAGCAATGAACATCTATACTGGCAAGTCTATTTTGTAAGAGAAGATGCAGAATAAGAATTTCCATCAGCTTTAGTCATAACAAACTCCTTCAACTTCACATATTATGCTAGAGTCATCACACATTATGCTAGTGTCACCAGATCAAAAGAACTATTAAGTTTACTTTTAACTCTGACCTCTATATACAGCATCGCCAGTTCATTTTATTTGTAATGTTTTAATCTGCCCATTTTATCTCTAACATTCAGAAATGTAACTAGTTTGAAATATAACACATATTGTTATTCTTGTACCAAGAAAGTTCTGCTGATCAGTTGCGAACTAATATACTGTTTAGATATAATTATTGTAGTTGAATACTATTATGGTGTTTAAATTGTAAATGTTATTTAGCCAATCTACTGTGCATAACAATATGGACCTGATCTCTATAAAGACAGATATTTGAACGATTGATATATTTTTGTCGGTATTGTCGTGTTTGTGTTGTGGACTTAATCCCCATGATGGACAACGTTGTTGTGATGTTCAGTATTGTGACAATTATAATCAATGTAAGTATATTAGTTGTGTAATTATCAAAGTGGATGCTCTGCATTGTACTATTATTTGTTTTATAGTTGTTTGTTTGTAATTGTCTGTCTTTGTATGTTATCCAGACTTGAAGTAGAGGACAATGTCATTATTTATCAGGCATTGAAGTTGTTAGTGTACATATGGTTTTTACGTTTTACAGATAGGTCAAGCGGCTTATTCGGCGTCGAAAGCTGGTGTAGTGGGGATGACATTACCAATAGCCAGGGACTTGGCTAAGCAAGGAATTAGAGTTGTAACAATAGCGCCAGGTAATACAAAAAAATTATAAAAATTACTAACGATAAATTATAGTAACTTAAATTCCATTTTCATTGGGAAACGATAAATTACATTAAGTTGAGGACAGTTTTCATTCGTTGAAAAAAAACATCATTAATAGATAAGAATTTAAGTAGTTTTCCGTTTCGCATTGTTATAGGCCTCTTCCGTACTCCGATGATGGAACAGTTGCCTGAGGCGGCTATTAAAGCGTTGGAAGCGTCAGTACCGTTCCCGTCGCGCCTGGGAGACCCGCAGGAGTACGCGCTGCTGGTGCAGAGCATTATTCAGAATCCAATGCTCAACGGCGAAACTATCCGCATTGACGGATCGCTCAGAATGCAACCTTAAGAACAAACATGTGTCACAAAACGGCGATGTCACAGTTAAGAAACAATGATGGTGCTATATATTTTTAATAACTTCAGAGAAAACTAATGGTACATAACCTACCGCTAGCTGCCGTTTTATATTTTTAGAGAGCAGTTAGGGATAGTTTATTTCTGTCTGTCGGTTTTGACGACTCTGATATCGCCGCACGAATGCGTGCACATTCTTTTATCAATGTTGTTTTCATTCCGTACAAATATACTTTATGGATGCAGAATACTATTATCATTATTTCTACATAAATCTACCTCAGCCTTTTGGGAATATGTAAAGTTGTAAGGAAAACTATGATCGGTACAAATAAAGACGCAATAGATTAAACGAAAATATTATTTATTTCTACAATAACGAGCGACGGCGACTGGGCCTGCCGCCGGCGCGTACGTGCGTCTCACAATATTTATTTTATTCATTTCAAATAAATACATGGCGATGCGCTGCCCACATCTCACATCGCCATTTACATGTATTTAAGTGGTCATCTAATAGTAGATCATTTTGTTTAAAAGTTTCAAACTTAATGACACTTTATGAAAACAATACGGAAATAAAAAAAATAACTTTAAAAAATTTAGCGACAACAATAACTATTATTTTAAAATGTATAATGATGTGAGGTAATGAGACGGTACAATTATGTCTGCGGTAAATAAATCGGCTGCTCCGCATTTAACTGATCTACAGATTAAAATGGTTACTTTTGTGATACAATACGATTGGGGCTTGACTGTCGTCTGGCGAGCGCGATCCTTCGTCCGTCGGTAACATTGTACTAGAGAAATTCGTTGGATCCGGGGCTGGCGACAGTAAATCCACAATCTGTTACAATTTATTAATAAATACTTTATACATAGCGAGTGATGTCTGTAGTGATGTCGAGATTCGTCTTCTATATATCGTGTGAGGATGTAACTAGTTTACCTTTAGCATAGATCAATTAAAAAGGAGCGTAGTAAAAATAAGGCCTTCGTATGAAGTTATACATGTGTACTTATGAATTATAATTTACAATAACATATAGCGGTCGTCGGACCGAGATGCGCGAGATGCGTCTGGGTCTCGGGAGCTCGCTCTCGAAACGCTCTCATACAACACTCGACTTATATATTAAAGCCTTTATATATTATGAACATATTACCGAGCGCTCGAGACGTACACCGAGACCCGTCGCCTTCCAACATTCAACTGTATAGGTAGCCAACTAATATAATATCAGAATTATTTCTTAGATGGTAGTAATTAACAAGTTTAATTATAATATTGCATTGTTATTTTGTCAGCTTCATTTCGGATTCAACAACAACCATTTAAAATGTAATGAAAACTTTGATAACCTCGCCCTAGCTATATGTACAATTAATAAAATAGAACTAACACGGCTCGCGAAATAAAGTAGGTGCAACAGAAATAATCGCTTAGGTACTTAAAGACTTAAAAACTAGTATGAACCCTTCAGGCTTAGACCTGTCGATTCGCTCAAATTCACGCCCTCACATAAACTTAAATCGAGAGAATACTATACACAGACTAAAGTAAACAACATCGACTGAGATTAAACCTAACTTATCGTTAATGAACAACAAAGTGGTTAACTTACAAGTTGTACCGCGTCGATCGGCGCGCCACCGATCGTGACGATTTTACGTTATTTTGGAATGTGTGTGACGCGTACGAGCGCATCTAGCCTAGCGAGCGTCGGGCGGCGTGTGATGCTGAGTACGAGCCGGATCGAATCTGAGCGAAGTAACAGAGCAGTGCCGAGGCGGAGCGCCCGCCTCTGCGCACTTCATGCGATAACTATTCGTATTTTTATATCTAATTGAACTCAAAATGTACATTTACATAGAACACTCAGCGTGTACCTTAATATTTTAAAATACTTATAATTTTATTCCATAAATATAGATATTACTTACACAAACGCTAAAATACATTACGCCATATAATACACCCTAGCCTTAAGACGTTAATCGTACTTTTAAACATTACAAGCATAGATAAATCTACGTTCAATCAAATAGGTGTTTAAAATCGATGTCAATTAATAGAAGCGATGGAGGGGGATGTTAATGTTACAGCAATGGAACCGAACGTCGTACAATATGAATGAACACTGGCACCTTCGCAACAATTATTGTCTAAGTAAGTAACATATTGAACGAGAGACGAAAATTACGTTCGAATTTCATTGAATCGGTCGCGTGCAGGCGCGGCGCGGGCCGCCACTACGAACCCTGTACGATCTCCTAACTAATGGCACACGACGCTACGACACATCGCCGACGCTGACCACATACACAAACCGACATTTCATTTCATCCCTATTTTTAGTAATCGTTCAAAATATTTAAAAAAAATATCTGATTATATTGCCAATAAGTGATATAACGTAAATTTTGAGTAGGTAATTGTATAAAATACGTTACATAATCGATCTTTTGTTATTATTGCCTTATAGTAAAATAAAGGAGTAAAATAAAAGAGTAATATAAAGCAAGTAAAAACTTGTTCAACTCTCAAAAGCAAAAATATACGGCCTCGCTGCCCATACAACAACAATCAATAAAATATATAGCATTTTAAAACTATTTCAATAATAGTCATCTATTAAAATAATAATTATTGTTTTTCGCGTTTATGTGTAGATATTTCATAAAATAAACCAAATTATAATCCATACAAGATACACACATAAAATAAAATAGTAATAAAATAACTAATACTCACAGTTATATTTTGTATAGATATTGAAATTATTATGATTTCGAGGTATAATATCGATTCCTTGTATTAGATATGTAGCAGTAAACGAATAAAAAAAATAATACTGTATTAAATTCCTTTAAAGAGAATTGCGAACGAGACATACAATACTGTGTACATGGTAACCTGTATATGGTATTATTCTGTGGGCACATAACTAATAAAAGGAATCCCCGCTAACAGAATTAAAATATAGCTTTCGAAAAAAATGGTTTTGTTTTGTTCGTTAATAATACACGACCCTTTAAAGCGAGTTGTCGCGCTCGAAGGAACGAATTTCATTGAGAGAAGTTTAGTTCGTGTGCTAGGTAGGTAAGCGCACGTCGCACTTGTGCAATATAAAATCTTTCGATATTTCCCGAACAAGAACAAGTGACAGCCACACAGCCTATAATGTACCTCCTAACTATGTCATACCATCACAGATTAGCTTTGCCTTCCATAAAGCGTCTACCGAGTGAAGCTACGAGCGATTTCATTCGATACCCTTCTTCGAATTCGATGGGCTGGGACTCTGTACATTGTTACATCTATGTCGATTGATTATTTAATGTAATACTGAACAAGACGCGTATTGTTTAAAGTTGTAATCAATGTAAATAGAACGCCGTTATACGCGCACGCCTCATCTGCAAAGTGGAATTGTACCTAACGCAGCTTCACATACTACGCATTACTTTAACGTTTGTTACCTATATATTTCTATATACAAGGACAACATGTGTAGGGGTTACAAACCGATGCTATACGTTCATTCCGTTACTAATAGGATATTAATAAAATTCTTGGTAAAAGAATATATATGCTGTATGACTGAAGTGATAAAGCGCAAACAATAAGAATCCTTATTACGACCCGTCTACATTGCTATGAAAGAATTTTGATTCGTACTTTTAACAGAATTTTAAGGAAAACTATATTTAAGGAACTTTGTTAGAGTCGATACAACTTTACACAATATAACATTTAATCCTAATAACAGGTACGAATTTTAACTCAATCGTCAAACCGCCCGGGTGTCCGCTCGACCCACCTAGGGCACTGTCGAGCCAACAAACATCGGTACCAACAACAACGGTGTCGACAGTTTCGAAGCCAATAATTAACCGGCAATACATAATAATAGAAGCGATGAATGGTGCTGTTTTATGTTAGAAGATGATATTATGCTCACTGGACGGTATTATAGATAAAAGTTGGTGCCGTAACGATTACTTTACAATTATACAAGCCTATGTAGGAGCCGCTAAGCCAAAAAAACAATAGAATATATTTATCGGTAATTAATAATATCTATTACATACTCGTTGATGCGGCCTACTAGATACGTTTGCACTTGGTGCAATGACACTACTATAATTAAAATTTAAAAATATATAAACATTCACGTATCAACACAAACCGACAACCACATGCCGAATGACGAATATCATAGGCGAGCGCACGGCGCGCGAGACGAGAGCGCCGCCGCGGGCCGCCACGCCCACCGACACGTTGCGCACACTTCACAAAAAACGTAAACGTTTGCAAATTAAATTTGTAACGCATATACAGGCAGCTATCACAAGATAATGACGTCATTTCGATACAGTATGCACATAGATTTCCACGATAATAGTTGATCTTCACACTTGATTACGTACGCTACAACATTTAGAAAAATACGAAATCATGTACTTTCAGTTAACATATTATATATGTTAATAAAGAACAATATGTTTTATAAAAATACATCGCCTACCTCGGCCATCGGCCCGTAGGCGCTAGTACCCATATTTTTTTAAAAATCTATGATTTTTAAGGCGTCTTGCACGTATGTTGAGAAATATATTACATAATTACATTTATATAAGTAGCATAAATCACTGTAATGTGCTATAATATTATATTTACAAGAACTATATTTTTGTACTGGTACGGCCGATAAAATTATTGATAAATTTAATACAACATTCAGATAAACATCTTTAAAGGACAACTGTAAGTTTTAAACACGTTTCAATGATTATAATAAATCGTTATCTTAATTAATAATGATATACATAGACAATTCTACTTCTCAAATATTAACTTTGATAAAATTTAAAATATTTTAGCTTTGAACTACATTACTTACTTGCAACACGTAACACATGTGTCAACAAACGAATCGTACATCGAATAAGATATGGGCAATCATAGTTTCACATCGCGTTGTGTTTGTAGTCTTACAAACAAGATAAATTGTTTAATAATAATAATGATAATTTTAATAAGTAAAGCGAACTGATAAAACGAGCCGGCCGAAGTGGCCTGCGCCCGGGACTCGAACCCGCCACAACATACTTAGGTACTGCAATAAGAACTAACAATTATACATAATTATGAACGTTTCAACTAATATTAACACGGTTTTCATCAAATTTTTCGTTAAAAATCACAGACGCTTTCCTAAAATATGTATTGTATCATTTTTCATTCTACGCACCGGAGTTAACATAAGCTTATTTAATGAAGGAAGTATTATCTAATTAAATTTTGAAATATCAACATTATACTGTTCAATAAATTAACCGTAGTAGCTACACAAAGACTGATGTAAATATTATTATTATTTTTTTTGTATATTACGATATAGAGATTAGGCAGATAAATATTTGTTTTATCTGTATTGGGACTAGGCGCGCGCGGCGCAATAACTTATTACATTTAATCACACACCAATATATAAACTAAACCTTATCAACGTAAGTAATATTTTGTAGTATAACAAGTATCTGATGTGGATTGTTAGCGTTCGGCGCCGCGTCGGACATCTCGCGGCCGTTCACTGGACTTCAGGATCTGCAAATAAGCAACGCACACGCTGTAGTATAGCGCCGCGGCCGCCATCTGACACACACACATACATACGACACCATCGTTAGTAACAATCGAATACATGTGTACTTAATAATATTTACATGTGTGCGGTACCGAGCTGTAGTGCAATATGGGCGTGTTCAAATTAATAGAATCAAAATTATAAACATGGCGATGGGGACAGTGGAATGGACGTGTCACTGCTGTGTTTTGACTCGATGGATATGGCAATCTACATTGTTCAATGTTACGTTACGAGTGGAAATGTGTTTATTTCTAGCGTCAGTACTCGTATCTGTCTCCGGACACTTGCATCCCAATATCTACATGTTAATTGTATGAAATTCTCATATAAACACTATTTGTTTACTTTTGACTAAAAATTTTAATAAGTCGTCTCAAATAATATTTTTTCTAAACAAAAAGATAGGAAAATTTCTAAACAAGTAAGTGCACGTGCCCTAAATATTTAATAAATATACTTCGAAATATTTCATTGTTAAACATTAAGTGTACAAAAGGTTCCGGACATTTAAGAATTTAGGTTATTGACTAATTGGGCACCTTAATCGAATTTCAAATTAATTCCAATAGTTTAAATGTAAATTTTCGGTTCTACTCACATTGTTACCAGGTGCGTTGTTTATATAAACAAGATTCGATTCTGCAAGCAAATAAACATTCGATAAAGTAACAAATTCACCCTCTAAGCGACATTATGATATTGTATTGGAGCCAATTATCTGATCAATTAAAATCTGATTTTCGGATATTTATAAGATTTCTTACTCTTTGATTTTCAAAAGTATTAAAGACATTTTATGAGAAATTAAATACAGATATATGTATGTTTGACTATTTCACTGTGAAATATTGCAAGTCAAATTTCAGATCAACGTATGTTATATACGTATATTGTTACATTTACTGTCGTAAAAAAATCATAAGTAAATACAAGATTTTTTCAACTGTTGAGAAAATTGATTGTTTGGGCGCTCCTTGTAAATGCGACTATTTGAAATTTAAGACATCGATACCTTCTATCTGTTTTGCTTTAGGCTTAATCGTAACAAGTACACGGCGTGTGGAACAATCGAAAGAGTATGCATGGGTATGAAGTAGGTACAAGAAGTAATATGACCGCGTGCTTTTCTTAAGAAAGTATAGTACAAGAGCCGTGAAGTCAGGCGTGTTGCAAGCTCCAGTAGAGGGCACAAAATATGACATTTCGAGACAACGATAGTACATATCCTTCGACTACGAAGCGATTATTGCCAGTGGACGGCGAGCGAGTCATATAACAATCAAGCCGCATTCTACAGTAATAAATAAGTGATCAATGGATAAATGTGAATTGTTATATAATAATCTGTTATAATTCATACATATAATACTGTTATAATTCGGAAATTACTCCTTCGTCAGCTGCGTGCATACATTTGTACAGGTGCTGCAGGTGAGGTAACTGAGCTAAGTGTAGAACGACAGTGCAAGGAAGGCTTCAAATACAATATATCATTAATGCTTACGCAACCTAGACGGGCGAATGCGGCTCAATCGTGTCGCTCGGCAGGAATCCGCACCTGACACACAGAGCATATCTCTAGAAACATCACTCGGTTGTCTACACCAATGTACACGCTACATCACAACAGATTCGCTGCGAGCTACCACTGTCAACTGCGATCTCTAATATCACAACACACCGACGGAGTACATGTAAATCGATTTTATAATCGGCCATATCAGATAACATTAAACACCATCGGTCAAGCGAGCCCGCCACGAAGGCGACCTGCCTGCGCCACAGAAGCAATAACATCAGTGATAGCAAATGTTTGGCCACTATACTATTATTTTCATACGCTCCGTAACAATGTCCGTGCGAATACATCGCTATTATAGTATTCACTTATGCAATACACTACATAGATATATTCGCGTCAACGGTGTATTATAAATAGCCGTCGTATTGTATGAGTTTAAGCGTATTGTGGATATTATTAGGTATTATGTGCATTTTTATATACCTTTTCTTATGTTACGCGTAGGTCATTGCAGATATATAGAATCATAATTTTCGTTTAGTTATTAAAAAAAATATATTAGAACATTTTTTGACGAATATTTTTTTTACTACATCTCTCTATTGCGCGTCACGTCTTATGACGATGTTGAAGTTCCGGTTTGTGTTGAATACTGGGATTTTTAATTGTCTTAGTAATGTAGTCAAAATTTACTGATTATTTCGCGGACATAACCTACGTCCAAGCTTAGGATTTTTTCTTTTATAATATTTTTTATGACGTAACGTCGATACAGTTATGTAATCTGAAGACATGAGATATTTTATTCGTTGACACATAACAACCCGTAGATACCTACTGTACTAGAATTAGTATCTACGAAGCGCGTGGCGAGGTGTGCGTCATCTATTTTTATAACCGATGAAACCGTTGAGCTCTACCAAATTTTTCGCGGTAACTATGTCGTTAAAAATAAAGTTTATTTTTGCAATCTATGTCAGGTTTGGATTTATAATTAATATCTTCATTTTTAATAAGATTATATTTATAATAAATTGTAATTATATTTGGAAATTAAACTTTAATAAAATTATATTTAGACTCAGAGATGATGACGAAGCTATTAAGTGTGATGTTTATTTTAATTAATGTCAAACTTCTATTTACCGGTCTACTCTTGTTACGAATATGGACAGTGATGATGTAGTGAGCTACGGTAGCTTCCAGTACCTACATGAGATATTTCATATTGGGTTCTGGGAACAGCTGGGCTTTCTCTAGCTAAATTGAAATTCAACAATCTATTGTATTTGAGATTGCTTGGCGTCAATCAAACCATAACAATTGGTCTCTACGTCTAAACCAATAACTTGCAGTACACACTGGACTAACAGTTTTAATCTGTTACATTAAATTATTATCTTTAAAACAAATTACTGACACTTACCTATTATATTTAATAATTTATACTCTCTTTTTTTGAATAGTAAAAACATTTATGCCACTATTCAAAATTTTAATCCATTACGATCCTATGTACTGCTAATAGTATAAATATTCCAAGGAAATACAATATATTAGTTAAATTTACTACGACATTCAAACAATTGTGGAAACAGTCTCGAGACACATTCAATTATTTAATAGTCAATTATTAATTCAAAAATATTACTCGCGTTTGAAAAAGTAACTAATGAAAAAAATGGATTCCTTTTGTGACGGTTAGAGAGAACTCCTGATTAGTTCCTGTCCTATTTGAGTTGCTGTCGACAGTTCTTGCTAATTGCAACGAGGTCGAGCCGTGGACTGAAATTAGTAGCCAGCTAGGTTTAGTACGCGTGAACTATGATGCTATCTGGTCCTCAAGCATTCACAAGGACCACCCGTGCGAATCAGGCGTTGTTTTCATTATATTCGTTAGCTATTTATATACTAAATTACTGAAGGCAAACCATGCGCCGCTATGAGTAATACTTCAACGGTACATATCAGAAACAGGCCCGGTTCGTGTACTACTCACACGAATTAAACAATTGTATTATATCAAAGTAAATGCAATATGTAACAACATAACAACGACATCCAGAATATTATTTTGTATTGATTACAAGCCATCTGGGATAAATAATTCGACACTATACAAATTGATAAAATTCAATTGCAATCCATACTTAATATACATATACATGTATACAAATGTACGTATATTATAATTGCATAGTTTAAACAATTGGTACATGCTCTTGTGTGTGTTGTATCGAAAAATGATATGGTTCTTGTTGACAATGACGGTGGATGTTTCTAGAATAAAATGAGTAGACGATGTAATGATAAATTTACCATAAAAATGACATAGATATATAGATGTTGCAAGTGTAATGGAAGCGTGTAACGTATATACTTATAAATAAATACGTGAAGCTCTCTGGACAATGCGCCGGCTATGTAACTGAAAGCGAGGGAAAAGGCGAGACTAGAGTTGCCAGTTTTTTATATAATGGTTTCGTCAAAGACATATTGCAATTCGGTGTTATGTCGCATTGGATTGCAAAAATAAAGCGTATCTCGTTCGCTTGCCTGTATAGAATGTCATTTCACTTTTTAATTAATCAATAACGTTATTGGCGCACCGCGGCGCCGATCGACATTAACACGTATTAAAAAAGAAAAAAATAAATATATATATATGTATGTATATATAAACCGAACACAAACTGGTAACTCTATCAAGCGGCGTGAGTTAATACAGACCTACAAAATGAATGTTATGCAAATGTAATACGATAAATGACGTATGTATATAGTGATATTTCATATAATAACGTACAATCTGTCTAGAGTCGATGTGTGCTCAGCATTCCGGTTAACCATTTCGCCTCCGTTCGGCCTAGAACGAGACACAGTATTTGCACTTTATCTGGTTATTGGCCTAAAAACTATGAATATAACTGACAATCTTTGCGGCCGAATAGTGTCACTGTTGCATTTTCGTGTCACAGTCTGTTACGACACTGTCGGTGACATTCTTAGACATGTATTACTAACCAGACGACTTACTTTATGTAGCAATGTGTTCAGATAACATACAAGAAAAGAAAAAAACTAATCATAATTTTTTTTTTGAAACGGATTCTGCCGTCCTTTTTAAAATGGACAAGTGCCTCCAAATCTTAACGTACTAAAGGACTGTGCGAATTCACAGCTATCACAAAATTCTTAGCTCGCAATGTGACTGTTGGGTGAGTCTGTTTAAATATTTGCCAACATTCCGCGTAGTATATTATATGGTTATACACTGTTGTAGTTCGGTGTAGATACGAATATTATAGGTAACAGGATTAACGAATGGTTTGAGTGGAGTGTAGTGGGACTCACTTGCGTTTGGCGTGCAGCATCTCCATGAGAAGGGTCTGTGTGGGAGCCTGCCCCGCGCAGTGTCTCTGGTACAGGTGCTCCTCGCCGCGCGCCGCCAGCGCATGGATCTCCGGCACCACCATCACCAGTTTTCCGAATTTGTCCTGAAACGTCACAATACGCACCATGGATCATATGATATACGACCATATGTTTCTATTTCACAACTACCCACATTGAATAATCGTTAATTTAAATCTTTCACTCCGCGCGTATTACAAATTTCGAATGTACCGTACCGAAATAAAACTGATAGTTACGTCAAATAAATTTCAATTAATTTTTATACTACCACTAAATATAACAACACCTCATGACAATAGTTTAACGTTTAGTTCTGCGCCGACCTATGAAATTTGGAAGTCATTGTTACAATATTATTATAAAAAAGCATTTGTATTCTATTAGTGATAAAAATGTTTCAATACAGTTCTAGTTTCGAATAAGTACGTTAATTTTGTCTTTGTGAGAATTCAAAAAAACAGACAAGAATTTCGGGACCTAATACATATAATCAAATTCAGTTTTAAATTGTAATATTTACGCCTATATAGATTATTGTTTTAATTTTCTTGATGTAAATAGAAATTCATACATATCGTGGTTATTCTGTATATTACGTGAATAAATTTAAATGGTGATAGACGAAGTGGATAAAAATAGAACATGAGGAGTATTACAAAGTAGATACAGCCGGATAGATAACATCGAGCCGTATCACTTACCTGTATCGAGGGGTAGCAGGTGAGCGTATAGTCCAGCAGCGCCGCCTGAACCGTCTGATAGCCGTCCCGCACGCACTTCACGTTCACGATGCCTCTCACGTCTGAAAACGCCAAGACAACCCTTCAAAACTAACCACGATCACGTCCGCGCACTGCTATGGACACATTAGTACACATGAGTATCAGGTATACAAATAAAAATTATAATGTATGACAAAAAACTCATGCACAATATTGAGAATGATTCACAATTTCAAATGAACAAATAAAGGAACGTATAAACACAAACAATAAAGGAAAAACATTCGCGTCGATGCTGTGTTACGTAGCTATAAATTTTGTGAGACATTGGCCAAAATACTGACCCGGATTTAGCAGAAGCAAGAATTTCACGCAGATGTAATCAGGAACGTCGAACTTGAGCTCCGTCAGCTTGTTCTGGAGCTCATTGAAGTGGTCCGCGAGGGATGGCACGCCTAACAGACCTAGGCAGAGAAGGTCGAATTTCTGGCCGTTATGTAGGGTGGTCTCGTCGGGCAGCCCATTGTGCATCCTCTGGTGGAGGTGATCCAGCACCAACATGTCCGACCACGAGTTCTGCAGAAGCTTCATCTGGTCATCCACCTATAACAAACGGAATCCGCATTGCTACAACTGCAGAGCTGGCAATGTCATCACGAGATGCCAGGGACTATATCGACCGTCGTCAGAGACACGTTGAGTAACGAAATAGTAGCTTTTATCCAGTTTTTTTTTTACAGTCAATCGCTAAATCGCATGCATTGCATCGGCGAGAAACAATTGAATATAATTCGCAGGCGGTTTGTTCATTATCTACAATATAAAATATCGGTACTATCTCGTTACTCAGTGTATTATATTCCATTGTAAAATCGGATGAAAATTTTGTTTAATATGAGT
This sequence comes from Microceris scylla, assembly GCA_018245595.1. NCBI lineage: Eukaryota > Metazoa > Arthropoda > Insecta > Lepidoptera > Hesperiidae > Microceris > Microceris scylla. The sequence continues at coordinate 14,895 of DWDT01000421.1, forward strand.
AATCCGACGGACGGTCGTGATGGATCGTAGAGATGCGGTGTGCGGTAGTAGGGGTGGCGTCGTGAGATTGACACGCTTGTCGATGTGTTACGATCGTGGCATACGTACGTCCTATTACGAGTGCCACGCGGGCCCGTAATGAATATCCGTAAGAACAGACGGTGATGGCGAGCCGACGTATTATCTCTCGAACAGAACAGCTATCTGACAAGTCGCGGCCGGCTCACGGCGTTGCTCCGTGACCCACATTCTATCGAGTTGCATTAGAATACACGGGGCGGTGCGCGAGCGCGTTAAATTTGCCGTTTACGAAATGTTACAACTGAATTTTAGAGCTGCGAGTTATTGCCACAGCGCGCGCCGCTTACTCAACGGTGCATCGAGATCGGACTGTCAAAATTCAACTATCTATCTGTCTGACATATCGAAATTATTCACGATATTACGTCGGTGCATACTAAGAAACCGGTAATGACTAAATGCCACACAAAGAAATGATCCCTTTTAAATTACACGCTTTTATTTGCCGTTGGAATATAGATCGATATTAAGTTGTTAAAGTACGTGGTGACATAAAAAAAATAGATACTAAAATTATAGTACGCTCTCCGCGTTCGTCACCAAGAGCGCACGAACATTGAAAGTACCGAGTGGGATACAAGAGCACGCTTAGCGCGACTGGTATTGGGAAACCGTAACTTTAAAACGGGGCAGTAGTTAACATTCCCTTGGAGCGGCCATCTTGGCTCGAGATGTCGGCACTCTGTTGCGCTGTATCTGGGTCAAAGTTGCGTGCCAGATAACATACGATAACACGTGATATTAATATGGCTCGGCTGGGTACCGCAATACTGGCAATGTTACGGCTGTCCTGCGGCAAGGATGGATACTTGAAGTCACGGCCCCTAACTATTCATATACACGTGTATAGTACTAGCCTAACAGTTATATTAAAAATAAGGTAGATTCATACAAGAAAACAGCCCGTAATATGGCGTTATGTCTGTTATTGGAATCATTTTTATTAGATTCTGATAATGATGATGACTTTTTTCAAAACACCGTTGCACAGAAAAACAAATTTTTAAATGCTCAAAACTTTGAAACAATGTATGAAAGTCTCCTCTAAATAGTTTTTCCGATTAGATATTTACAGCACATCTGTGTGGCGGCGTTTCCGTCATCCGGGTTATCTATGTAAAATATTTATTTCTGTTTATCTGTTGACTACATTAAACATCTTTGAAATGTATATAATTTGATATTATATTAATTGCAGAATTGGTAATAATAAAGACCCGGCGCGTTAGATAACTCGTATAATGTAGGCCGAACTGTCGGTCAAATCGACATCTCGAATGTGAACGAGATTATGTTTTTAGTGCGGCCAAATCACCGACCGACTGATTGTAACATTATTATTATTGATTATTACGAAAGCAGACTATTAGCTCACACTGTGATCAGAAACAAGACAAGCAATAGATTGAATGTCAAACGAGTTACATTTTTAGTTTAATGAAACCGTTTAGTTATACATTGAGCAACAATTATTTATTATAACAATCGTTACAGTCACGCTTCGATACGTATTGAGATATTGTGTTTTACGTCGCTTGTGAACTTGCCTACTAATTCCGAGGGAACATTCGTGACCGCCGTCTATTAGATTACAATACGCGAAACCAATTCTCCACAAAAGCCACGAACCGAAGTCCATCTTCCCGATCATTACGATACGTTCATTTTTTTTTCATTTCAATAAAAGCTCGTTTAATAAAACCCGTTTAATAAATGGCCCGTAAAAGAAAAAACAGAAAGACGGTCAATAAAAAATAAAAATGTTAGTCGTTCCGAGCGACGATGTACAATCATAGCAGCGTCATCGACCTCTCAAGTTCATTGTGTTGTTATGCGACTAATCGTAACTGGTAACACGTTATGTAAGAGAAAGCGAAGAAAGGCCGCACAACTAGTTGCGTCTCCGTTACCGGCGGTTACGCGTGCGGTAAAAAGTACTTTCTCGCGGCAACTCGGCCACGGGCACTGTGTCAAGTGCGCCGACGAAAGTGCAGCGTTGCCGCCCCGCACGCCATACCGTTACATCACATCCGTCTGGAGAAAGCGTAGGTCATCAACACCGCTCTCGGGGCATTTCTCGCGTTCCCTCCTTTTTGGATCCGCCGCGTTTATCTCTGGGCCCACGCGTATCGACGATAACAATGTTTTGCCTCGTACCCAACATATACATACGTCATAGTGAATCCGAAAATTGTTCGGGGACCCCCTTCGTAAACATATGCGTATTGAGGACGGAAATTCTTTTACGTTTGTTATAGTCTTTTTAGTGAGAATAGATCGTAAACCTGCAGCGTCATTTTGCACAAAAAAAATGCTATAGTGGAAGAGACTTGTCTGCTGAAGTGAGACGAAACGAAATGCTCCAAGCGGCAACGCCGCGTGATCACGTGACGAACTGCGGCTCTTGCGTAAGCGTACGACGACCACGTTACGGTCGCTGCTGCTGCACTACCCCGCTCGTGCTTCTCGTCTCTTGATTCCGACCCATTAATCAGATTCCAGTGTGATACGGGCAATCGGTTATATGTGGTAGCTAGGCACTCTTAATGTCTAAGAACATTCCCCCAATTAAATAAAAAATCCTGACCTATTTAATAATGCGCTTACACAAACCGACATTAAAAATCATATAGACTACACGAACGCGCCTGTAGATCTGGTTTGTATACGGACATCGTTTATTATTTGGATCGGTGGATCGAGAGCATCAATTAGCTTACGTAAGCGTCCGTAGTGTGTATTAATGTAGTAAAGCACGTTTGCATACGAGACGAGTAGAATAGAAACGCGACGGCAACGGCGAGCGGCACGCTTGTCGTGGGAACTTGACCTAATTGCTGAGGCGCGGCGAGGCGCGGGCGGCGCGGCGGATCGATCGCCGTGCGATGCGTCACACGCGCCCCTACTCGCACACACACGCACCTCGTTTCTGCCCGCACGCACAAATTACACATAATAAACATTCGCAATTCACAATTATGAGCTTCGTGAACGCAATGTACATTGCATGGCGGCGCAGGCACATTCGCTGGCAAGTTTGGTGTACACCAGGATGAGGGCCGGGAATGAGGATGGGATTGCATACTTATCTGGAAATTCACCTTTAGATACTTAAAGAACACCGTGTTCCGCGCCCAATCCACTTGAGAGAACAAATTTTGGTCCAGCACTTTGCACATTAACTCGAAGAGATCAACCTCACACTGGTTGTAGGTTTGGCTCTGCAAGAGTCCGAATAGTGAATTCTGCCACTCTCGATCGTCTATCGTTTGAACGAATTCGCGGATCATGGGCGAGACTCGGAGGGTTTCAGTACTGGTCGGTTCGGCGGTACTAGATGGAGTGGCGGCGGTGGTGGCGGGAGCGTCGAACGCGAATCCGTCCGGCGACGCCGAGTGTGGCGAGTGCGTCTCCCACTTGTCGTGCGCGGGCGGCGGCGGCGGCTGCGGCGGCTGCGGCTGGGCGGCCAGCAGCGCGGGGCCCGGCGACGACTCGGGTGAAGACGTCAGCGACGACACTTGCGGAATCTGAATCTCCTGTTTCACGGGCACTGTGGCGTACGGCGAGCCGAAGCCAAGCACCAGCCCACCGTCGCCCAGCGAGCCCCGCAGAGTCTGCACGGCGATTTGCCGCTGTCGCATCATCTGCAACTTGCGAGCGCGGTCGCGTTTGTACATGGGGCCGAACTTGTTGCGACCGCCCCGCATGCGATCCGCTCGTACGGCTGAAACAATAAACACAACACGTATGAAATCTGTAAAAAACAGATTCTATTAAGTTTAAAATTTGTACAAAATCACAGAAATTGTTCAGGGAATTGAAATTTCAATAATATTATTTAAGTTTTGTTACATTATGCAAAATATTATTCCTTTTAGTTGATAAATAAATAATTACCGTCAATAATTCTAATTATAATATTTGCTAACAATATGGATAAGAAATATTGAAATTTTTTTTAAATTTTTTTGTGACTTATGTTTTCAGGAAAATCTTTAATTAAAATATATGGAGACAAACACGGAAATATACACACGACATTGTTCAATAACACGGAATATTTTGTAACTGGTCACTTGTGAAAACTGCTAATAGGCCAATGTTAATCATCAGGAGCACGAAAATGCGTGGAATGAACCAGAAATAGAACGACCACCGCACCATTTAATGGCATTGATGAAAGCTGCGCGGGCATTTCTTACTTTCAGTTTATATTGAGAATCGCGTTTTTGCATGCTTTTCGGATGATTGAATTTGATGATGAGGGAACTTCCTAACTTAATGTAGGGTAATTTCTTCACAATAATTATATTCTCTCTGACAGATGTGATCAGGAATGATACTATCCCACAGATAATCAAAGTCACCGACATAGCTCAAAGGATTAGCTCGTTGAAGTGGCAGTGGGCCGGGCATATCTGCCGAAGAACCGATAACCGGTAGAGTAGGGGAATTCTGCAATGGAGACCCCGGCTCAGCAAACGTAGTGTAAACTACAGGCAGGCTGGTCGCGATGGCGCTCATTGGGGATGGCCTATGTCCAGCAGTGGACTGAAACAGGCCGGTGATGATGATGAATTATATTCCCACATTTCCTCAAAGGCTCAGGGGGGAAATGCGTCCATATACTACAATGTACATAAATGTAGAATATAAAACAATTCGTAACCATGTAATTGTTAGCAAAAACGCGATAGCAATATAGACAGCCTTAAACGGTGTCAGTGACGATTAAACTGTTTGTACCTAATAGTTTTCTTTAACGAGAAAATAATTGGAAACACTGGGATAGTCACAAATCCCCTTGGGTACATTGTGCGGTGTATCCAATCAGCTGAGTAAATTTTACTGCCAGTTGCATCGACGAGATTGTAACATCTAAGACATTGATCCTCAATCTGGGACGTATTGGAGGTCGGGATGAGTGAGAAATAGAACACAATATAAAAACAACGGTTGCCATTTAATACATAATTTTAAAAGAATTGGCAAACATTCAGATAAATATATTATTTTTAAATATAAAAACTCGTACAGGTTACGTATTTGTGTAAACGTGATAACAGTCGAAGCAATATTAACAAAGAGAGTCGCACAACAGCCACCAACAGTCAAATGATCCCTTTACGGGGAGCAGCCGTTAAAAAACAGGATCGCGTTATGAATAGACAAATACACATTCAGAGTAACCGCCGGTGTGGATGTTGTGAGTTATTCAATAAATATTTAATACTGTAGGTTCGAAATTTAGGACACGAGCCTCATAACGCATACGGACTACATCGCTCTTTATGATTCTGGCTGAATTCCAAATTTCCAACAGCCGCCCCTCGCGATACCAACAATTTATGTACGCTCCGTTTCTTCCGCGGCAACACTCGTAAATCGTGCACCGGGTTCCCAGCTATCTACTATACCATCTTATTCCAGTAGTTCTACTCAAAGAACTAAATTATAAACTATAAAATTCCTTCTCTAATTACAATGTTAATGGAAAATAGTATTGTTTTTCTTAGCGTGTTAAGTTTTACGCTCGAACCTGGTATTACAATTCAGTCCTGACTATTATTATGTTATAACTTATTCATCACTGTATGATTAAAACGTGTAAAACGACCGCCAGGTGACCACTGACTACATTATTTTATTTCTTTTCAAGTTTTGCTTCACCCTATAATCTGAACCACTACTAATTGTAGCAATGAAAATTTATTTATTCTATATATCTACGTATTTATTTCTCCAATGTCATGCATTTCTGAGACCTTATACTGTTTTATGTATGTAAACGTACAAAAACACCGAATAAATTATTAAGGTCAAACAATGTAATGTGGAGTAAAAAATAATGAAACAAGTTTTCAGGTTTCTGGTAGGACTGAAATATTATTTGGTGTGTAACAACTTTTCTTTCGCTTTCCTTCAATCTATGGGAGTGATTTGTGTGGAAATGGAATTTGGAAGCGTGTTAAAGGGAAGCGGGCAAGCGCGCAATAGCGTTTGACATCAGATGGCACCAACAAATATTTCGAGACCTTGGTACTGTCAGCCACCGGACGTGTGTGTGACGAGAAACAAAAAGAGAAATAGAGAAGTGTGATTTTAAATAAACTAATTTATACGCATAAACTATATCAATAAATGTATTTACTGATGTTAATACGTGTCCAAAAAAAGTGCAGATCATTGATAAAAAATGCAACAGAGTAGCTAATAATGAATAAAATTATTAAAACATTTTCGTATTCATCTTATTTAAATTTTAGGATTATTTTCTGTCGTAACATAATACGTAATATCACGCCTATAATCCCCGAAGAGGTAGGCAGAGGAGTGTAGTACACTCCCACGTTTCACCATTTTCTATCGCAG